>PVJH01000231.1:87532-296760 GCA_004026705.1 Nesogale talazaci | reverse complement strand
AAAAAAAGGAGAAATGGAAATAGAAAATCCAGAAAGTGGGATATGGGATGGTACACAGAAGGGATCGTGATGGATGGTTTAGAAACAAGCAGTATGAATTGTTGAATGTAAAACTATACTCTGTAAATCATCACCTACTTCACAATTTTAAAAACATTCAGACAAATGCTATTATCTTCACAACCATGCTCTAATATAAAATTGTTCTAAAATAAAAAGTTCACAAAAGTTTAGCTAAGAAAAAATGAGATTGAGTAGGTAGTTCATGTAGATGATAGGTTTGAAATGATTTGTGTGTCCTTGTATGTTAATTGTTAAGTGTTTTACATATTCAAAGTTTTCCCAAGGAATTTACCTAACATTGTTCTTGAGCGTTTTTCCAGAAAACATAGATATTAGCTAAAATGTATATTCTAAACATACCTGATCTCAGTAAATTATGATGAACTAAGTGATTTTGTGACAGGGCTTGCTTTGCCTCCTTTCCATCTTTTTGTTTCTTCCTTTTTGTTTATTCATTTCATTTCCCAAGAGGTCTCATGCCCTCCTTTCCACTGACAGAAAGAAATGGAGCTGATAAAAAGGAGACTGTGTCAAGGTGCAGGTGATTTAAAACATTCAAAACTGTTCTTAAAATTTGCACTTCAAAAGAATCAGGCACTAGGAAATATTCAGAGTCCTGACAGCATAATTCTCTAAATATATGAATAAATTTCTCCTAGAATGTGTTACTTCAAACTCTTTCTTAGATGAAATAGCTAAATCCTCTATTTCCTTTAGCCCTCCACATAATTTGGGCAAGATAGAGAGTTTTTGACTTTTTTTAAAAAGTAAACCATAGTTATTCCTCTGAATTTATTAAGCTATAGAACTAGAACAGACTATGTATCTTTAATTATTTTCTAGAAACCTCAAATTATAGTATTAAGTGAATATTATCATTATCTCCTTTTTACAAATAAAGAAACTGAGGCCAGAAATCTTAACATTTGATCAAGAGCAAGCGGGTTTTCCAGGACAGAAATTAGATTTAAATGGAAGTGTTCAGATTGTGGATCACAATTCTGTTTGTCTACTCCATAAACGTCCACTCTTTTATTCCTTTCCTCTTTCCCTCTATTCCGCTCCCTTCACCCATTCACACACATTCAATTTGTGTAACTTAACAGAACTCTTTAATGAAACATGCTTCCCTTTTAAAAAAAAATATAAATTTCATAGCATGTCTACTTTTCCATAATAACCTTTGAGAAATGGCTTTTCTTTATTTTTTTTTAATGGGTAGGAGTTTCCCTCATTCTGCAAAGGAGGTGGGGTACATCTAACCCCTGACAGCATCTTACATTGCAGTTTTCCTCCTACCTGCTCAAAAAGTACAACAGAGACTCGTATATAGAGAGAGAAATCTAGGCCAGGAAGTAGTTCACACCCAGTTGTAGAAGCATGCAGGTTCAATCCAGGCAGGCCCAAAGTCTGTAGATCAGAGGCTGAACTGTGGGCTTCTCCTGAGGTTTCTGAGACTAATAAATCCAAGTTTGGTGGAAGACCTCAGCCAGGTGACTGCAGAGGATGAAGACGTTGTCACCAAGTGCTCTTGGCTGCAAATTCTAATGAATACAAAGTCAGCAGAAAAATTACAGACCTGTGATGACTCTTCAAATCAACAGGCAATGTAGCAGACCATTGGCTCAAGGCCAATGAACTATATTTCAGTGAACCAGAGATAAGATTCAGATCCAGAAAAACACAAACTTCTCTACAGCATCTCTGTATATAAGTAGTCCACACCTGTGAAAAAATTTCCCTTAAATTAACTATTTCAAGATTATGATCTGGGTAAAAATTGTTGCATCCCACACTAATCTTCATACAATTGGTTTTCTGCTCACAGAAGATCTCATGGAGTCAGTTCATGAGAAATTCCTAGATATGAACTTC
Source organism: Nesogale talazaci (assembly GCA_004026705.1). Taxonomy (NCBI): domain Eukaryota; kingdom Metazoa; phylum Chordata; class Mammalia; order Afrosoricida; family Tenrecidae; genus Nesogale; species Nesogale talazaci. The sequence continues at coordinate 294,822 of PVJH01000231.1, read as the reverse complement.
TGAACTATTAAGAAGCCAGACTCATCCAAGTTGGCATAAAACCTATCATATCTACTAAATAGCTATAATGAAAGAGAAGATTATAGAAAGGAAAGTAGAAGGAAACATTAATTTGTGTCAATTGAAGCACTATATAAATGATACACTACTTTAATTTTTTTTAATCTTTTTATTGGAGCTCATACAACTCTTATCAAAATCCATACATACATCCACTGTGTGAAGCATGCCCACACATTTGCTTCCATCATCTTCCTCAAAATATTTTATTTCTACTTGAGCCCTTGGTATCAGCTCCAAAGTTTTTTTCCTCCTTCCCCATCCTCCCTTGATCCCTCACAAACCCCAGATAATTTATAAATTATTATTATTAACTCTCACAGCCATCTCAAGTAGCACATAATCCATGCCATATAGGTCATAAAATAGATGTTACAAAAAGGAACTTTGGGGCTGAGCCTCAGTGTGCTAAGCGGTTGAGTGCGGGACTGCGGCCCGCAGGCTTGGCGGTTCAAATGCAGTGGCCGCTCTCAGGAGCAGCACTGGGTAGCGCCCATGACTACCAGAGGCAGTGATGCCCTCCAAAAAAGACAAAAAAAATAAACAAACAAAAAGAAACTGTCCAAAAACATATGATGAAGTACAAACTCAGGCCTTCCCACAATCATAAAACAAAATCCGATTCCATTTCCTGTGCAACAAAAGTAGCAATTAATATGGAGTGAATCATGACTAGGAGGACTAGTCATAGCCTTTATTACTCTCTTTAAATTGTCGAGTTTTTCTGATGGGTCTGGGTAAGAAGGTAGAATGATACTAATTGGATTAAACGATAACAGGATTAGCTGTGATTCACATCCTGCTGAGTATAAAATCTGCCATTTAAGCAGAAAAAAGGAGGGATCTCACTGCTAGCAAAAGAGAGGATTCAGGAATAAAGAATATCTTTTGAACACTCAAGAACCCTATACAGTGACCTTCCTACCCTGAGACAGCTGTGACGTCACTGGAATGGCAGAACAGCAGCAGGAGCAAAGCCAGTAGCCACAGCATGAGACAGAGCAGCACCCTTCCTAGCTCCGAGAGCAAGTAACTCTAAGGGTGTAGGGTACCTCTGGGCACTTAATTGGTGGAGTTGGGTTTTCTGACATACAGAGCTAGAGCAGAGTGTCTTTATGGTTGAGTTTTATAGTGAAGAGTCATGCCCTTTGAGCATTTCTTGGCAATTCTGAAACAGCTTTGTTACATTGCTAAGACTAAGCTAAGAGGCCAAGGGCCAGCGATAGGTCTACCTATAGGTATAACAGAGAAGAAATTGTCCTGACTGAAAAACTGTATCCTAAGGATTTACACCATATATACTCAAGTATAAGTCAGCCCGAATATCAGCTGAGGTACCTAATATTACCACAAAAAAACTGCATTAAAAATGTGCTGAAAAGCTTGGCTTATATTCGAGTATATATAGTAACTTGTTAACTTCCCTAAACCTTATAATGATGAACATCGTGAGTTCTGTGTGGCCATGGCAATGAATTAGGGAAACCAATCATAGAATAAGAGGAGTATGGAAGGGATGTTTGCGGTCAGAACAAGAAAAAAAATGAATGATGTGAGACCTCTGCCTTGTGGCACTAGACTTTAGGAGCCAGTGTCTGTCATCAGTGGCCTCCATGTCATTTCTTGAGGTCATCCCAAGATCACAAAGTGAAATCTGAACCACTGAGTGTGGTTCTATCTCCAGTACAAAAAAGACAGCAACTCCAGGGCATCTAAGAAATTCATGAATTACAATAGGAAAAGCGTGAATTGCTTTCTCCAAAATAATACTTTTTCACTCCTTAAGACTTTCTAGTTAAGTAGTCTAATAACTTTATATTTAAAATATGTGTAATTTGGTATTATGTCCATGATACATTGTTGTGGTAGTTGCATAAGTTCATGTCAACTTGAAGATATATAAAAGTGTAGAGGTGGTATTCAATCTATATTCAATCAGGTGATATTCAGTCAGGTCACAGCCTGATGGTACCCTCCCTGCGGGTGTGGCCTTCTCATAGGGAGGTCCCTGGGAATATATACACACACCCACACACCACTCATTCATACCCCTGTCTCTTTCTGCCTTTACCTTCCTAATGGTGGACCCTGATTGCTGACTCTGTGATGTATCCACTGCCATTGGATCTAAAAGATTTTGGACCCACCTGTCTGTGATCTGCCTCCATTGTACATCATTGCATGTGGCTGTATGAATATAAAGAGAGACTTATGGAAGAATATCAGACTTGGGGACATGAGTTAAACTGGATTGGGGTATATGCTTGATGTCTAATTGCTTCTTCGTATAAAACTCTTTCTTACTCATTTATGAGTGTCAGGGGATTTGGTTCTCTAGACAACCTGGCCTAACACAGTTTTGGGGAGGGGGAAGGGAGGGAGATCAAGGTGTTAAGGTATACAGAACAACCTATAAAGCAATTATATGAAAAACAGAAAAGAATCCAGATGTTTCTCCAAGTGGGTATGGTTAAGTATTTAAGGCACTACTATTCAGTCATTAAAATAAACACTCCTCAACAAAGAGTACATTTTAGCTATAATATCACCTAAATGGAACAAGATACAAAGAAGTATACATTGGATGATCATGACTTTGTCAGATTCCAAGAGGATAAAAGGTCATACAAAAGCATTAAAATGATGGATTACAGCGAGAGGATCTATGAATAATTGTTCTCTTGTTTTGCCACTGTCCATATTTTCTCTAACATACTTCATAGTCTTTATAGTTTTACTAAAAGTAAATATGGATTTAGAAGGAACAAGAAGAATTACTTCACTTAAGCTAATCCATAGCCTTCTCTGTGAAGGACATACACATTTTCCCCATTTTATTTCTAATAATTCAGAATTACTTATTATAAATAGGTGCTCAATATTTCAATTAAATAATTTTTAGAAAATGAAGACATAGGAAAGAGAAAGAACCCCCTTCTCTGCTTGGAAAGTATTTCCTCCATCATATCACTAAGTAGAGAATTACTTGTGATAATGGGTCCTTTTATTTTTTTAAACCATTTCATTGGTGACTCATACTCTTCATCACACATGCATCCATTGCATCAAGCACATTTGTACAATGGTTCCCATCATCATTTTAGAAACGTTTTCTTTCTACTTGAGTCCTTGGAGTCCAGCTCCTCATTTTTCCTCCTCCCTCCCTCATGAACACTTGTTAAGTTTTAGATTATTATTGTTTTATGCCGTACACTGACCGATGTCTCCCATCACCTATTTTACTGAGGGGTTATATGTAGATTGTTGTGATTAGTTTTCCCTTTCTCTCTCCTCCACAATGAGTCCTTTTAAAATACAAATTAATCAAATACCTAAAAAAAAAAAAAAACATGAACAGAGAACACATAAAGAGGAAATACAAGTTACTAATAACCATTAAAGAAAAGCTTCAAACTTGTAAATAAAAAAATGAGAATTAAAAATACATCAGATTTTCTTATGATATTAAAAAATTTTCATGGTAAATCTCAATACAGTACAAATGAGCATGAATATACAGCTTTCTCATAAATTGATTATAATAATTAGCTTCCTTGAAAGCAATTTTGTGAAGTACTTCTAACTTTTGACTCAGAAATTCCATTTCTAGGAACCAGCTTTAAAGTACCATAACTGTGTGTGAAACTGTATATGCATGAATATTCACCACAGCATGATAACACCTGCCTGTCCAAATTAAAAAACTCTACTTAACACAATAGAAGAAATTAGGTAGTTCAGATTCTTAAGAACCTTGAAGGGGAACACTTGTTTGCAGCCATTGACCTATCACAGTTTCATATTTAAACATCCTTTATTTTTTAATAAACTTATGTTTTTGTGAAGTGAAATTCTACTGCCACTTTTTAAAAACTTCCCTTGTAGATAGCCAAGTTTGTCTTCTTCTACATCTCTAAGTAAATTTGAGTTATCAACCTTTCTGTTCCTCACCAAGGTTCTGGAGTTTATTTTTCCTTGTTTTCTCTTAAGTCACTTGTTGAGTCACATATTTTAAATCTGTTTATTGAGACCTGAATGAAGGCATACCAAAAAAATCAGTTTCCCATTCAACAATTTGCATATGTTTTGTTTCATGTCATTGATTGTGATTCCCAATTTCTCATTTCCATTTTGTTTCTTCCCTATCCTTCTGAGTATGTTCCTGGCCAAATGGTGCCCTTTTGTTCTCAAATATCTGATGTTCTAAGGAGTGCATGCCACCTTAGTGTTATTGTTCCCCTTATAAACATTTGGTTGAGATGTGAGCCACAGGAGTAATTCAATACCATGTCTAAAGGACTGTATTATTCCAGGTAGATGAGAAAAACAAATTCATAGACAGCTATCTGTATATAAGAAAGTGCTTTATATACAAGAGCAATTGAATATTGAGAAAACATCCCAACCCAGTCCAGTCCAAGTCCATAAGTATGATATTAGCCCATATGTCTAATAGCAAGCTATAAATTCCTCCTCAGAGTCATGAAGCACATTCAATGACACCAAATCAGGAAGATTACAGTGTGTGGAAAGTGTGGAAAGTCTTATGGATCAAGTGATGGTAGAAGCATCTCAGCACTGGTGTGGGTTTCCATGTGACTCCTCCAACTCCAGACGTAGCTCCCTTAGGCTCATAGTCAGTAATGTCTCACAGAGAATGAGTGTGTGTCCCATCACAAATGAGTTATTGATCTCCTTAGAGCCTCCAAATGAGGTCATCAAGCTGCGACCTGATTGACAGGCTAGACTCCACCCCTCCACCAGTTGGCACCATATTATGGAACTACCACAAGGCCATATAGTCTTACGAGGTTCTAACCATCTCTATCAGAACAATACATCTGGTCTTTTTCATAATTCCGAGTTTTGTTCAAAACTCCTTGAATACTGTCCAGAACCTGCTAAAGTTATACTTTTCAGTAATATCACCAAACAATAACTAGTTCTTCTGGTCTAAAGCCTGTGAAGGTTCATTTGGTTGCCTAGTCCATTGAACTAATTTGTTTTCATTCATCTTCACTTTTGAAAAAAATATAAACTTGCCTTCAGGTGGACACTTAGAATCTTTTAAAGCTCCATTATTATTTACCAAAGTTAGATTCAGAACAATGATGTCTTGGGGGACTAAGTAATGACAAAGGACTTTGATGTTTCCTCAGATTATGGTCCTAAGACTCCAGACCCAGGGATTCATCCCTTCAAGGTGTTTAGTTCTGGTTAAGACAATTTCATAATGTTTTCCCCTTTATGATATACTATATAACAAATTCAAGAAGAATGGTTTGCACTCATCAAAAATATCATTTTAAGATGTATTTTGAACTCTAATGCTGTTTTTGATAAATATATACACTACAATGAAGACTAGTTAATATAAATATTACTTAAATTTGGGCACCAGTTCAATAAGTCAATGATGAAGTGATTAAAGAATTCTACCAACTTCTTCCATTTGAAATTAATCAAATATCTGATTGAGATTTAATGATAACTACCAGTGATTGGAATATAGATGTTGGAAATAAAGAGGTAGGATCAATAGTGAAATATATAGCCTTCATAATGGGAATAAAGTTGGAGGTCACATGCTAGAATTTTGAAAGACCAACACCTTCATCATAGCAAATAAAATTTCTGAACAATATGAACAGTGAGTATACATGTGTACCTCAACATATGGAATAAACAGAAATTAAATTGACTGTATCTATAGGAAAAGATGATGGGGAGGGTCAATATAACCATCCAAAATAAGGCAAAAAGAGTAGAAAGAAGGATTAATTCCTTCATTCCATCACCAACTCCTTGAATTTCATCACCATCTGATAAATGATGCTTTTTATGTTGCCTAGCACTGAAACTTCCTAGAGTAATTGGTGACTCAACTCCCAGGGTTTTTCTGGGCTCATTCTCCCCTGACTTAATTGTACATTAAGCCTAAAAGAGCCACAATTCAACCATATCACAGAATGGGTATGACCCTAGAGTTATTGTAGCACATATTGAGAAAATATATTTACTCCCCATTAGATAGGAATTCATCCCAACAATAAAGTTGGATAATAATAATAATAGTAATAATAATAATTTCAATGATTGATCATGGAACAGATTATTAATTGCATATATGTAAGTGCAGATTCTAGCTGAAGAAAATTAAAATAAACAGGCAGAACCAAAATATACCTGAGTACAACTAAGTACAACTATAACTAAGTTGTACTTAGTTAATTCGTATAACTAAGTACAACTCATTTGAGTTTAGATCCATCTTGAGAACAGATTTAGTGCACTTTACAATAATAACATAAATATAACAAGCTAACTGCCATCAAGTCAGCTCTATCTGAAAATAAGATGGATGACGGGATGATATCCAGAACATCATGCATGAAGAAAGCCAAAGGTCACTAAAAAGGCAAGTAAGAAAGAAGAGGCCAGAGTAAATGTCAGAAGAGACTCTGACGCTATCTCTTCAATGTACAGTAGTTTTGTTGTTGTTATTGTTAAGTGCCAGCAAGTGAGTACAAACCCATAGTAACATTATGCACAACAGAAGGAAACACCGTCCCATCCTGTCATCATCACAATTGTTGCAGCCATTATGTCATTCCATCTTATTGAAGACCTTCCTCTTTTTTGCTGTCCCTCTACATTATCAAACATGATACCATTCTCCAAAGACTGGGCTCTCCCGACACTATGTCCAAAGTACGTAAGCGAATAGCTCATGATCCTTGCCTCTAAAGAGCACTTTGCCAATGCTTCTTTGAAGCTAGATCTGTTTGTCCTTTCAGTATTCTTCTCTGTCACCACATCTCAAATTTATCAATTCTTCATAGGTCTTTAATCCATCTCCAACTTCTGCATGCTTATGAGGCAATTGAAAATACCATGCCTTGGGTCAAGCACACAACTTATCTTTGCTTTTTGATAATAGATCATTGTAAACAGATTAACCAAATGAAATACGTCTTTTGATCTCTTGAGTACTGCTTTCAAAAGCATTGAAGGTAGGTCCGAGCAAAACACGATTCTTAAAAACTCCAACCTTTTCTCCATTCATCAATATTTTATCTATTGGTCCAGTTGTAAGGATTTTGTGCTTCTTTATGTCGAAGGCTGTAATCCTTGCTCTTCATAAGTAAATGTGTCAGATCGTCCTTACTTTCAGCAAGCAAGGGTGTGTCCACTGCATATTGCTGGATGTTAGTAAGCTTTGCTTCAACCTCGATGCCACATTCTTCTTCACAGAAGCCAGCTTTATTTAATGATTTGTTCAGCAAAAATATTAAATAAGTATGCTGAGAGGATACATTCCACACACACACACACACACACACACACACGCATCTTTCCTGAATTTTAAACCCTTCAACATTTCCTTGTTCTGTTCTCACATGGTCAGATGCTTTGGTATAGTCAATAAAACACAAATAAACATCTTTCTCACATTCTATCCTTTCAGCAAAGGTCCATCTGACATCAGCTATGACAGTTTGTGTTAGACGGGGTTTTCTAGAGAAACACTTATGAATATATATATATATATATATATATATATATATTCATGAAGAAATAAGAAGCTAATTATTCCAAAGAGCAGTACAGAGTGATCAGTTCAACTTACTTCTGAGAGACAGTTAATATACTGGCAGCCCCTAAACTCATGAGGGTTGCTGGGTACAAACAAGTCAAGGAAGCAGACAGCTGAGGCTTCTCCATAGTCTGGCCACACACAGCAAAAAGCAGGGTGGGGCTGTCATCAGATGACAGGGTCAGACAGTCCCCAGTTCAAGTGATGTGTATAACAGCAATGTGGCAAAAGAGGCCTCAATGGAACCTCAAACCACAGTGACATGATCCACAAGTTGAGCATCCTTCAGGCAGTGTCGCTCACAAGTTGAGGCAGAGAACCTGTTAAGGCAGTAGTACACTGGTCTGATCATCAGAGAGCAAGAGACAGAAAGGTTAGGCTCACCAAGCCATTTTCCTTTCTGCTCTTTAATTAAATTGCAACCTTATTAATCCCACATGTGTTTCTTGGCCAGGTTGGCACAATAAACCTACCTATCATACCTATCATAGTACCTTGTCCTTTTCTGAATCCGGACTGAAATTCTGGCAGCCATCTGTCAATGTTGGATAATATGAGGTAAAACTATTCTGAGTGAAATATCAATGATATTGTTCTATAGTTTAAGGATTACGTTGGGTCACTTTTTCTTGGAAAGGGTACAAATATGGATTTCTTCAACTCAGTTGACCAAATTGATGACTTTTATATTCCCAGTGCTTTATCAGCTTGGAGTACCATGGATTCCTACAGCCTTGTTTTTGGCTAATACTGTCAGTGGAGCTTGAACTTCCTTCTCCAGCACCACTAATTCTTGCTCATGTGTTACCTCCTAAAATGGTAGAATGCCAACAAGCTTTTTTTGTTAAAGAGTCTCTTTGTGTTCTTGCCATCTTTGGAGGCTTCCTCTGTTGTTCAATAATTTGCCCATAGAATCTTTTAATACTGCAACTTGATCATTATACATTCCATTTAATTTTTGGTGACTCTAACTTTCCTAGAATCATACTTTCCAACTTCCAATCATTAACAGATTTTATAGCTGTTTCTATTTACCTTGAGTCATGCCCCGTCAGCAAATGATAACCCCTAAGGTTCCAGGCCTACAGACATTACCCAACTCATGTCACCATGGTTGACTCTACTCCAGGAAAGCAGCTTCTCTTCGTCACATTTTAGAGCCCTCTGACATGAGGGTCCATTCTCAGGCACTATCTCAGACAATGTTCTGATCCCCTACCTTAGGCCTGCAGCATCTGACAGTGTTTTAAAACTTTGCATAAGGTTTTCAGCAGCTTCTTCCTCTGAAGTGGAGAGCTGAGTCCTTTTTCTTTGCATGCTATTAGTTGAATAACTAAAGCAAACAAAGAATTGATCAAGTAAAACAGCTGAACAGTGACTTTCAAAAGGTACATATAGAAGACAAAATAAAGCATTATAATGATTGTACAAAGACCTGGTGTTAGAAAAAACCCAAAGGAGTGACAGGTTCAACTTGTCTCAAGCTAAAAAGAACTGAAGAAAATAATTGTGTTATTATTAACATTATTGAATTATTACTGTTGTTATCATTATTATTACCATTATTGAACCATTCTGTGGGCAAAAGAAGGAATGATACAGAAGCACCAGTATAAGATAGAAGAAATAGACAGATTCAAGAGCCCAATAATGATTGATCAATAGTCAACTATTTCAAGAGGTAGCAAATGATCAAGAATAAATAGTATTGAAGGAAGAAGTCTAAGCTAGACTAAAGACATTAATAATAAATAAGAGTCTAAGAACTGACAATGACAAGTGGAAAAGTTTAAAAACTGAAATTTGGAAGGACACCGTATTAACTAACTTGCAAAGAATTGTAAGAGTTCCATAGTAGTACCCATTCCATATAAAACAGATACAATAGAATATGGAAATTATAAAAAATAACATAAACATTATGTGGAGTATATTCCACTGAAGATAATTCAAAAATGAACACAGAAATACACTGGAAAGGGGCTCCCAGAAACCCATTAGTTTCAGAAGAGGACGTAGAATGAAAGCTGTCATTGCAGATTAACAGAGGAGTCCTGAATGAAAGTAGAGAATATTGGAAAGATATGTAGTCATGTTCTATTGACTATGCAAAAGCATCTGATTGTGTGAATCATAACAAAGTAGAGATAAAACACTGGGAAGAATGAAGATTCCAGAACCCTGAATTGTGCTTATGTAGAACCTATAGAGTGACCATGAGTCAGCTCTTCAAAAAGAACAAGCAGTTACCACCTGATCTAAAATCAGGAAGGGGGTGTGTCAGTGTTGCATCCTTTCACTACACTTATTCAATTGAGTAAATAACCTGGGAAGCTGCCTTCTATGAAGAACACAGCATCAAGATTGGAGGAAAACTCATTAACAACTTTATCTAACAACTTTAGATACCCAGATGACATACTCTGCTTCAGAAAAACCAAGAGAAGTTGAAGCATTTACTGAGGAAGACCAAAGACTGCAGCCTTCAGTATGGATTACCGCTCAATGTAAAGAAAATTTAGGGCCTGAGCCCCAGCTGCGTAAGTGGTTGAGTGCAGGACTGCAGCCTGTAGGCTTGGCAGTTCAAATCCAGGGGCGGCTCTCAGGAGCAGCACTGGGTAGCATCCACGACCACCAGAGGCAGTGATGCCCCCCCAAAAAACAAAAACAAACAAACAAAAAACACAAAACAATAAAATTTAATAAATTCAAAAATGGATGAACAGAGAACATCTAAATGAATAGAGAAAGTATTAAAGTTTTCAAGAATTTCATTTTATCTGGATCCACAGTTAATGCTTATGAAAACATCATTCAAGAAACCAAATGACATATTGGGAAAATATATTGCACAAGACTTTTCTCAACTGCTGAAGAACAAAGATGTCACTTTGAGGACCTAAGTGTGTCGGACTCAACCCATGATACGTTCAGTTGCCTCACATGCAGGTGGAAACAGGACAATGAAAAAGAATGCCCGGAAATTTTGATGTATTTGAATTATGGGGTTGCTGGAAAATATTGAAAGTCCCATGAACTTCCAGGAGAACAAATGAATTTGTTTTGGAAAAAGTACAGCCAGTTGCTTCTTAGAAATAAGAATGGTAAGACTTTGTCTCACATAGTTTGGACAGGTTCTCAGGAGAAACTAGTTCCTGGATAAAGACATCCTGCTTGGCAAAGTAGTTAAAGGTAAGGGAAAAACAGGAAGACTTTTAACAAGAGGGATTGACACAGTGGCTACAGCAATGGGCTCAACTCTAACAATTGTGAGTGTGACATGGATGTGAAGAATGCTTTCACTATAAGTTGGAGCAACTGGACCACACCTAACAGCGTGCTCTACTATTTTCATGGATATATTGTAACATAGGTAAATTCATGGCTTTGCTTTTGTAAATGTTTATAGGGCCAATAGAGAGGAAGATAATCATAATAAAGCTTTTCTCTGACAATTAATGAGATTTTTTTTCCTATTTAGTTTTCTTGCACACCCACAGGTTCTTAGAGAATACTTTATATATAGCAAACATTTTTCAATATACCCAATCAGTTCTAGTTGTCATTTCTGGGAAAATGCTTTCAGGATATAATCCTAAATGAAGAAGTTGTTTTACTTAAAGATATTCATACAAATTGTTGTTGCTACATGCAGTCAAGTCAGAACCTAATTTTATTTCAAAGAGTAAGGGTGGACTCGTGTGGTAACTTAACTCAGGAATCAGCACCATGTCATCCAGACACAAGATAGGCCTCTCCAGCCTCAACAGAGACCTGGGAAATGTATGGGGAGTGAGTACCTCTGAATTTTGGACTCCAAAATCATCAGCAATAATGCACTGATTATCTGCATCTGTTTGTAATGGAAGGGCATGTTCTCAACCTCCCCTTGGTTAACCTCCGGTAGAAAGCCTTCAAAAGCATCCAGCCAACCCTCTTTCTTTGACATGTACATCCTGATGACCAGGCTGGAGCAGTGGGTAAGGCCTGTGGTTAAAACAGGGACCTATCAAGATACTTATCTTCTCGAGACTATGGAGACCCCAGAGGTTTTGATTAAAGACATTCAAGAGAAAGGTATAAAGGTTGGTCTTGCCATCACCCCAGGAACTATAGTTGAGCATTTGGCACCATGGGCTGAGCGGATAGATATAACCTTGATGATGACCACTGAACCTGGGTTTGGAGGGCGGGAATTCATAGATGACATGATGCCTCAGGTCCACTGGTTGAAAACCCACTTCCTCTATTTGAACATAGAGTGGAGCAGATCCTGCCACTATCCTTTAATGAAGAAAGGCAAGAGCTTAAAATGATGGTGTCTGACAGTGCCTCTGAGAAGCGTGAAGCCCTTCGCTCTGTGATCAATCTGTTAAGAAATGTATTCTCAGAAGTGTTCTCTTGATCAATGAAGCCTCAAACAACTCAGTGTTTCTGCTCATGAAACCTCCTTTTTACTAACGACAAGAATGTTTATGCAGTACCCTTTTCTGAGCAAATCACCTATTCCAGTGACAAAAGTTTTTAGTAAAGAGTTTTCTAAGAGGTAATTTGTGTGTGTGTTCTAATCTACATTTTTCGTGATGGAGTATAAAAGTTAGTACAGTGAATGCCCTGTTTTTAGAGGAAGGCCTGATTTTTATAGAGTAAAAATTATAGCTGTATTGTTTGCAAAATAGAAATGTGCCTTCATGCCAAAGAAGGCAAATTGGGTACTATGAAAAAGGTTTTATTTTCTTTATTCTAGCAAGAACCTTTCTCACCTATTTTGCAAAATCAAAGGAAGTCTGTATGTTTTTCCTATTTCATTTTCTTGCGATTCATGTGTACTAGCGATATGACCAGAATGGCACTTAAGAAAATTCTAAGGTTGATTTTGCTCAAATGAGATCCAGTATATTTTTTGTCTCTAAAATACCCATTTTTAACTTTCCAGCATATATTTGATACAAAAAAAAACCCTCTAAAAAGATGATTATGAAGTTCACGGGGTTTTAGGTAGTCAGTGGCCTCTTCTGAAATGTAAGCACAATTGTTATGAGTATGTTCTCTGCCTGCTTTGCTAGAGGGACAGGTTATTGAGTGATGGCTGGCTTTGCTGAATTCCATCTTCCCTTCAAAAGGGTATGAAATAATGCTGTTGTCTTTCTAATTTCAATGGCAAAGTAAAGCCTATTCAAATTTTTAAATATAAAAAATAAAAATAAAATAGTGAGGTTGGGTAAAGAGTAAAATATATCAAACCCAATGATAAAGTAGATCTCACTGTCATATAAAATTATCTTTATTTGCTTTTATTTTATCCAAAGAGTATTATTTTTGTGTGGTAGCATTAAGCAAGTAGTACTGAAAGAAAACTCCCTTCTCCTTAATGAGTTAGATTCACAATAGGAACTGGTTTTCTTGTTTCCAATTCTTTGAAGACCAATAGGGAGGTGTGCAAAATGTCCTCCTTTCTGTTGCTGTGTGGGCTGTATTCCCTAATTATCTCAAAAAAAATCCAGGTAATATATACACTAGTGGTTTTAATATCCTGAGAAAATACGTTTTGACATCACAGTTACCTTTTGCAAAGCAAAGCAAATTTGTTCAATATGCATTCTAACCTAGACTTCTAGTACATGCATAGCTGGGCTACTGAATAATCTTTGATGGGACACAGACATGGTGTGGTTTTAATTTTCTCTGTTCACTGCCTTCACTGTTGACTTTTCTGTTGAATCTTCTTCCCCTCATTCTTTAACAACATATTGGGCAGATACTGTAGCTTTATAGTCATTTCCATATGTTAAAAATGCAATCTGGTCTCCTAGGGTTTAAAATATGAGGACAGGTCAGTGTTCCTCTTGTAGCCAGGACAAGCCAGCAGAGCTTGGAATGAAAACCAAGAGGGTTTTTCTTCACTACTCCTCTCTCCTAGGCTCTAACAGGAATGGGGAGGAAGAGTGATTACAGAGATAAAGCAAATGCTTATTGTGAACTCGAAGTGAGTATCACCTGACATCTTTAGATGCTCCTAAGGGATTCTTGTCCAGTTCTCAAGGACACCCTAAGGGGAATCTTCTCACAACTCACTGACATGGGATAGCCACTCTAGAAGGAGAGTCTCACGCTCATTTCCATTCTGCTTCCAGAGGCATTGTTCTCCCACAATCTTTCTTGCTGTTGTCCCATACCGAAGAGGAGCTCACTCTTGAGGAGTTACCGGCTAGCTCGCACAGGATCCTTCCTTGATGTTCTCTTGACTTGTGAAGAATGGGCACATGTGTGCTCTGCAAAGCACAATAAACTATGAAGAGCATAAAAATAGATTTATTTCCCCTTCTCTCAACCTCTCCCCTTCTTAAGTTATCTTCTCCACCACCACCCTGCTCCAAAATGGCACAAAGGACAAATCATTAAGTCTGATATACAGATAAACATACACCTGGAGAATAAGATACTTCTGTCTCTTTGCTTAGGGTACTTCAACCCTCACAAGTTAGTAAGCAGGAATTCTGCTACATTTTATTTTTTTTGTCTGAACAGACACCACACAACCATGAATGGTCACCTAGACACCTTAAGTATAATACTCATAGGAGGGGGCTTCAAGAGATGATGAGAAAATTTCATTATCCTTCCACTCCATTGTCCACAAGCTTTTAAAGACCCTCCTATAGACTGGAGAAAGGGGGAGAGGAAAAGACAGAGGAGTCTCTCTACCACTTGCTAATATTGTATCATGGGAGAAATATAGCCAATGCATGCTTGGCAGATGACTTAGAATATGTGTGTATCTACTGCCTGTGTCTTTTGTCTTTTTATTCATTAGTTTGGTTGATTGGTTCTGGTATTCCAGAAACAACTCAAAGACAATATTGTTGAAAATAGCCCATGAAAAATCTCTAAAATAAAAACTACAAAATACTATAATGCAACTAGTAGTTGTTGCTAGGTGGCAACACAATGCAGGTGATTGTTTTTCAAATATATGCACCTACCACTAAGGCCAAAGATGCAAAATTTGAAATTTTTTACCAACTTCTACAGTGTGAAATTGACCAAGCATTTAAAAGATAATAACTGGTGCTTAAAATTGATTGAAGTGAAGTAGAGGGTTAAGTTTTTATAAAATATGACCTGGTGATAGATAATGCCAGAAATAATTTTTCAAGACCAATCATGTATTCATTAGACATACCATAAAGGGTGGACATGATACATGTTTTACATTGTCAGCAAGAATATACCGGAATCCAATAAACTGCGTCTGTGGAAAGAGACTCTGCAGAAGCCCAACATTATCAATCAGAACAAGACAAGGGACCAACTGTGGACTAGACCATCATTTGCTCATATGCAAATTCAAGTTGGAAATGAAGTAAATTTAAACAAACTTATGTGTACCAAAGCCCAATCCTGAATATATTCCTCTTAATCCTGAATTAAGAGACCACCTCAAAAATAGATTTGAGGCATATAGCATTAATGGCCAAAGGCCGGACAAATTGTGGAATTAATTACACCATTACACTAGATAGGGAAAAGGGAAATGAGGATGAGAAAAGGGCAAAAAAGAAAGAAAAGATCAACAAGAGAGACTTTGAATGTTAGCTGATCATTAACTACTTCAGAAAGCAAAATAAATGATTAAGTAAAAGAGCTAAATATGAAATTTCAAAGGCGTGATCAAAGCATAGAGTAGAATAATGAAATGCACAAAGACCAGGAGTTAGAAAACTGAAATGAAGAAGCACACAGTTTTTCCCAAGCTGTAAGAAGTGGAAAAAATTTTAAACTCAGACTTAACATATTAGAGGATTTTATGGAAACGTTGTATGGTACAAGATACATAAAAAAATAAGAAGAATGCACAGTATTGTGCTCAAAAAGAGTTGGCCAAAAGTGACGCATTTCAGGAAGTTACATATATATATATATATATATATATATGATCAAGAATTGATGCAATTGAAAAAAAGATATCCAAGCTGCATCGAAAGCAGTGACCAAAAAACAAAGCTCAAGAAATAGATGGTACACCAACTAAAATGTTTCAACAAAAAGATGCAACTTTTAAAGGGAACTGTGTATGCAAAAAAGGGGGCAGGGTTGATAGAGAAAGAGAGAGCTACCTGGCTGGCTGACTAGAAGAAATCCATCTGTGTGTCCATTCCAAAGAAAGAGCACTCAGTCAAATGCAAGCATTATACAACAGTATCATTGATGTTATACTCAAATAAAATTTCATTGCATACAATTAAAAAATGGTCAGCATTACATTGACAAGGAACTGCTAGAAATTTAAGCCATATTCAGAAGACAACATAATGAGACAGATTTATCATTGCTGATGTCAGATGGATCTTGATTAAATGGAGCTTCACCAGAAGATCTGTGTGCATTTTATTGAATATGCATAGATACTTAACTATAGTGATCATAACAAATTGTGCATAATATGACAATTAGTGAAATTTCAGAACATTTGTCTCTTTTTTAATGTGAAGAGGCAGTTGTTCAAAAAGAACAAAGGAATGCTGTGAGGTATAAAATCAGGAAAGAATTGTCTCAAGATTGTGTCCTTTAATTATTCTTATTCTTCCTATGCCATCTTCCTGGTTCCTGGTTCATCTGCCCGAGCAGCTCTGGGAATCAAGAAAAGTCTCCAGTTTAAGATATGAACCAGACTGGACACAGCAGCAATACCAGGTACTTTTTCCTTTCAAATTTCTTTCTATGTATATAAACATCATAGATTTTGCTTCTCCATTCAACCTAGTCTAATTCAGTGCCCCTGACTCAAACTGCAGTATGATCAATTGTCTCACATACATTTGAAAGCTAGACAACAAATAAGGAATACCAAGGAAGAGTTGATGTCTTTATTACTTAAGAATATATATTTTTAGGAAGACGACTATATGTCAATTATTGTGATCACTTCTGCCTTGTTCCCCTCACCCCTTCCAATGTGCTCCTAGTATCACTGCTTCTCTGACTGGTTCTGAGGGGTTATCTGTCCTGGATTCCCTTTGTTGTGAGCTCTTATCTGTATCAGTATATATGTTCTGGTATAGCAAGATTTATAATATAGAATTGGGATCATAATAATGGGGGGGGGATATTAAGAATTAGAAGAAGGTTGTGTGTTTCATCAGTACTATACTGCACCCTTACTGACTCTTCTTTCCTGGTGACCTTTCTCACAGGGGGTGTCCCATTGACTACTGGTGGGCTTTGGGTCTCTCTGCCCTCTCCCTCATTCCCGTTGATATGATTTGTTTTGTTTTGTGTCTCTCGCACCTGATACCCAATCCTATCAACACCTCATGATGACACAGGCTGGTGTGCTTCTTCCATGTGGATTTTGTTGCTTCTCAGCTAGATGGCCACTTATATACCTTCATGTCTTTAATCCCCAAATTCTATATCTCTTGATAGCTTGACCATCAACTTTCTTCATCACATTTGCTGATGCACCCATTTGGACAGCAGAAAAGTGAGTGGAGGGAGACAGAGGTTGGTGTGAGACACAAAGAGAAAAAAAAATTATAAATTATCAAGATGACACGAGGGAGGGAGGGGGAAAATGAGCTTATACCAAGGGCTCAAGTAAAAAATTATTTGGAAAGGGATGATGACAATATATTTATAGATGTTTTTGACACAATGGATATATGTATGGATTGTGATGAGAGCTGTAAGAGCCCCCAATAAAATAAAATAAAATTTTAAGAATATTGAGCATCCCACAGAGTGCTAAAAGAATGAATAATTTTGTCTTTAAAAAAGCACCACTAGAAAGTGCCTGAGAAATGAGGATAGCAAAACTACATTTCATACAATATGGACACTGCATTAGGAAGGACCAATACCCAGAAAAAGACATCATCCTTAACAGAAGGTCAGCAAAAAAAGGAGAAGATCCTCAAGGAGATGGTTGACACCATGGTGACAACAAGGACCTCAAACATGGCAGTCATTGTGAGGACGGTGGTCATTGTGAGGTGTTTCATTTTATTGTACAGAAGTCACCACATCAGTGACCTGTGATGTCAACTTGACATCACACACAATTTATGTCATCCTTCTGAATTTTTCCAGTTTTTAAGACAAAATTAATTAAAAAACAAGGAGAACATATAAAATGAAATTGAAATGTGATACATAATTTTTATAAGAACATGATGGAATAAGCAAACTCATTCAGTGTTAATAGTTACATGAAAGTATCCAGGCATGAGTAGATTTTGTACTATTCAGACAAATCAATTTTTCTTTTGTGTGTGTGGGTTTGTGCAAAAATGGATCTAACTCATGTAGCTGCATGCACACATATATGTGGTTACAGAGCCATAGAGAAAGCTTTACTTATTCAACATGGATCATTGCAGAGAGCACAAAGGGCATCGCTCAATTGTGCAAAGAGTTAACATGCGGGGCTGCTGAGTGAGGTAGCTTGGAAGTAAGGCCTTTGGTCCACTTTCAACAAAATCCCACGCTCAAAACCTAATAGAGCACATGTGTTCTCCTACACACCTAGTCATATTGATGCACAGACAACTGATTATAGAGGTAAGAACAAGCTGAGATTAATAATGTAACTCCTGAAAGATAGACACCTCAAGTCAGATCAGAATACATGGGTAAAAGACGAGGACAAATTGAACTAAAATCAAAGCAAACTCACTGCCAGTGAGTCATGCTGACAGGACTTGAGTCTGATGAGAATAGAAAGCTCCATCTTTCCCCAGCAGAATGACTGGAGGTTTGATTCGCTGACCTTGCCAGTAGCAACTCAGTCATAACCACTCTTCCACAAGTCTTTAGGCGAATTGCAGGTACACATCAAGGACCATGGTGATGGTGTGTTCTATAGGGCGGTATACAATTTGTAAACAGCCTATACCAAAAACCAAACACACTGCTATCACCTCAATAGGGACCCTATAGGACAGGATAGAACTGCTCCTGTGGCTTTCTGAGACAAGAGCTATTAATCGGAATAGAAAGCATCATCTTTTTCCTGCAGAGCAGCAGGCTGGTGGTTTTGAACAGCTGACTTTTCCATAAGAAGCCAAGGTGTAACTAAGACACCACCAGGGTTCCAACAGCTCTCATAATTGATGCTGTAGCAATTATATATATGTGTGTGTATATATGTATATGTATATATATATGAGAAAGGTTTATATACATGACGAATGGAATATTGAGAAAGCATCCCAACCCAGTCCAGTCCAAGGTCATATGTATGATATTAGCCCATATGTCTGATACCAGTCTATAAAGTCTCCTTCTGACGCACGAAGCATGTGCAATGACACCAGGACAATCACAGGGCAGTGGGTGCACAGTCTTGTGTATCCAGCGGCAATAGAAGCATTCCCAGCGCTGGCAGGGGTCTCCCCCTGGCTCCTTGTTTCCAGGCGCCGGGTCCATCAGCAGTATCCATTGGCAGCAGAAGCAACTCAGCGCTGGCAGCTGAAGCAACTCAGCTCTCTGCGGCTTCTCTGGCCCCAGAGGTCTGGTTCCATCAGGGCAAGCCCATGTGACTTCTCCTCCGGCTCCTCCAGGTTCCAGGAATCAGGATCTATCAGCATGCTGCCAGCTCGTTTTATCAGTAGTGTGTCTCCAAGGAACTGAGTCATCTCTCCTGTATCAATCATTTCTAACATATTTTATTTTCCTCATTAAATTCTAAATTTTAAAAAATCTTCTAAATCTTTGCATTCAATTATCACAGACAATTAAACACTGGAGAAGGGAAAGTAACTTAACTAAGCCTACATAAAATTTGTAAAATTTCATGTGTGTGTGTGTGTGTGTGTGTGTGTGCATGTGTGGTACTTACATAATCTGGTGTTAACTTAGACTTACACATGATGGGATAGAGTTTAGCCTGTCAATTAGGTCGCATCTTGATGACTCCGGCGAGAGGCACTAAGGAGGTGCTGGAGGTGAGGTACACAGACTTTCTGTGAAACATTCCTGTTGACAAGTCACATGGCGCTACCCTGACTGAGCCAGAGTCTTGGAGCTGGAGGATCCATGTGGAGACCCACACCAGCACTAAGCTCCTTTCACCACCACTGGATCCACTAGACTTTCCCACTAGTCTGTGATCTTCCTGCATTCAATATCATTGCATGTTCTTCGTGAGTCTGAAGAGGAATTTATAGAGTGGTATCAGATGTTTGGGCTAATATTGAACTTTGGGACTTGACCTGGACTGGGCTAGAAAGTTTTCTTAATGTAAAATTACCCTTTATATAAAGCTCTTTTCCATACATGTATGAGTGTCTATAAATTTGTTGGGATTTTTTTGCCTATCAGGAGTAACATAATTTGGAAGAAAAATAAGGGAATGGGATTTCATTTTGAAACCTAAATCTGAAAATGATAGAATTAGATTTATCCTTTACTTTAGGAAAGTTTTCAATTAGCAATAATCACACCTCAGATAAACCTCACTGGCTACGATATTGCCACTGCGCAAAGTTTATTATCCTTTACTTATATTTTCAACTGTGTACCAATTCTTAAACGTTTTTTAAATGACAAACATTAAAAAATTTCCCTAAATGGTTTACAGAAAATTAAACTCAAGGTTGACTTTCCTAGTTTGCTCACACAAGAGGTCTTTTTCTTGCAAAATCACTTAAGATTCATCCATTTTCCCAAAGGGTTTCTCTTAGTCCTTTGATATTCAAATAATTCTCCTTTGAAGAAGATATCCAGTTCTTGAGACTTTTCATTCAATTGTCTACTTGTATGACTCCGCCAGCCCCTCATTTGTCTGTGGTTACATGTGGTTAGAACACTTTTCAGCGATCACATTCCCCAGACTTCAGAGTGGCTTGCAAAATTTGCAATTTTAGTTTGTCAGAAAGGCACTCATTAAAAAATTGATGTTTACATTTTCCTGTAATCACCAATAAAGACAACAACCCTACTCAAAAGAGTAAAGTGGAGCAATAAACAGTGAGTAGGTATAAGTATTTTTATATTCTAAATTCTTTCAACTTTTGAGAGCATTAAAAAAAAGTTCAGACTGAGGAGCTCTATGAAGAAGGACATTTATATATATTTGTATTAATCTCTTACCACCAAGACTAGACTTGGCAACTGGTGGCAGGTGGGCAGGTGGGGGGGGCGGATGGGAGTGAAGAGAGACTGGGCCAAGACTGAGTTAAATAAAATGATGTAGGGAAGTGGAAGAGTTCATCAATACTAGCAGTATAGCATAATTTAAGAACTAGTTTGTTAAAATCCAAAATTTAACAATTTGTCCACCTTTCTGACAGTAAAAATTCCTTTTAAGTTTAATTAGCTGGGATGTATTAACACAGGAGAGAAGCTAGCAAGTTCATTAAGGTCATAGACAGACAGACAGCCCACCACCACCACCACCCCACAAAGGCATCTGGACTGATGGGAAAGTTGGGCCTGGAAGCATCGTCTCGATAAGGGAGCAGGGCGCTTCTGTGGATGGCATTCCAATTGATCTGGGAGAAATGTAGGTGGGCATAAGCTGCTAGGGATCATCTGCAAACCTGATTTCTTAGGGTATCAATTATACCTTTTCACATTGCAAAAAACCTGCTTGTGTTTCCTGTAATCGCTGTAAATAATAAACTAGTTTCTTGCCGCCTCGTTGAAGTTAACTTACTGGGTCAGGACTGAACTCTGAAATAGCTCCGAGGAAAAACTTGGCTGTTTTCCTCCGGCAAGTGGTTGCAAGAATAAATTTAGAATTTCTCAAACCAACCTGGTCTCTGTTTTTAGCTAAGACAGTGACAGACTTCCCGGATCCCTTGCAACGAGCAACAAAAGCAGGGCATCGCTCCCTTCCCAGTTTCCATCTTGTCAACGAGAAAATCTGAGCTTCTGTAAAAACTGAAGCGTTTCTTGAAGGATCAAAATAATCCAAGATCAGGAAGTAATTTTTAAGGATTGTACTAAGTATTGCCGTGAAAAAGAAGTTTTTGCACAACTTAAATATCAAACATTCAGTAACTTACTGTTAGAAAATTTTGATTGGTTTATATTTACCAAATCATGTTTCCACAATGATTCAAACCAATGGCTGATGCTTGAAACATTATTTTGCTAATTGTAAAGTTAAACATATAACCTGTTTCTATGGCTCTCTTGAGAGTGCCGTGAGGGAAGGTATGTAAGAAGGAGGGTGCTGCAGAATTCCAGAAGCAGACTGGCTAGCTCACTGCTGAATGTGAACTCGCAAGAAGCAGCCAACAGAGAAAAGAAAGACTTGGGGTCTGACTTGCACCCTTGGCAGAAATCTCTTCCTTACGCCAAGCCCCTTGCTCTCGTAAGTCTTTCAGTCTCAAGTATGCCAAAATGCACTTGGAGCGTTAAAAGATATTGTACCGTATAGCCAGAAAATCATCTAGTCCTGTAAGGGATCATTGAACTGTGGTAGAAAAAGTCAAGTGTGGGTTTTTTTTCACAATTTATGCCCTGGACAGCCACATGCTGACATAGATATCTTTATTTATAAGAGGTACAAGATGTGATCACCTTAAAATGTTGCCTATAGTCCTAGAGCTAAAATAAACACATATTCACACGCTTACCACCTCATATATGTCTTTCTTCAATATTAATTTATGTAGTAGCTATTTAATTAAATTGTGTCACAGATGATACTATTTTATATATGAGATACAACCCACTAAGCCGGCTTGCCTTCTAAATCCCTCATGACTGAATATGGGATCTGTCTTTCTAGCACCCTTTTCTGTATCAGTAAATCTAATCTCTTCCAAATAGTTTCAGACTTTTTATTATGGTGCTTCTAACTTCTATAATTTACCAGAACATTCATTAAAGATTTCATTAATTTTTCACTTATCTATAAACCTTATCACTATAGTTTTTATTAGTGAAGACATAATTAACTAGGTTTGACTTCTTAATTTTAGGGACAAGTCATTTACCTACATTATCAGCAGTTTTATAATAATTACTTCTTTGCTTCATCAGATTTGCTTCCCCACTCAGTCCAATAATTAGAATTTTATATTTAATGTTTTATAGACAGAAACATTTATATCTGTCTTTTTCACTCTCAATCTCCACATACTAAATAGTTTGTGATTTTAAAGCCTTTTCAAGGAATCAGTAACAGTAATGTACATATAATTACAGTATTAAATATATTATAGACATATGGGTACTTTTCTTAAGCTAAAATTTAGTTAGCTAACTAATAATCTGTTGATAGAAATTCAACCTCGAGTGTTATGCAAAACATTTCCTTTTTTGAAATTTAAAATGTGGAAACTAAAATATAAATGACTCATCAGTCAAAAGCATTGACAGTAATTTAATTCTCACCAGACACCAACATGTATGTATATATGTATATATATATATATACATCCATATAGGTATCTTTTTTAAGCCAAACTAGTTACCAAAAATTGTTCACCTACTTATAATGTCCCATGTGTTTCAAACTAGAATGCACTTCATGGGATGTGTTCTTTTTATAAATATATAGTTTTGTTTGCATGTAATTCACATACAATTTTGTAGGTCGATCATCTTCAGAAGAGTTGCGCATTCACATCACAATCAATTTCAGAACATTTTCTTCTTTCTCACACTGATAACTGTTAGTTCCTGATTGCCCCCATCTTCCCTTGCCACACCCTTAGCTAATTATTAATCTAGTTACTTTCTCTAATGGTTTACCAAACCTGGATTTCATATACAGAAAATCATACAAAACAAAGACAAGGGACAAACAAAAAAATGACAAAACAACACAGAAAACCCTCAATTGAAAAGTAAATCAAAAACTTTAAAAACAGAAACAACTTTAAAAGAGGTCGAAAGGAAAATCAAATAGTAATGGCGGTTTTTTGTTTTTTTTCAGTAGTTGTAGATCATCAGCCCTAAGGTGCCCCTGGGTGGACTTAAGCTCTTCAACCATTTTTACAGAAGGAGTTCAAAAAATTCACAGAAAAATGGAATTAAAAATTAATCAAAATTTTCTATGAACTTTTGGAAGTTTCCTTGTGTGTGTGTGTGTGTGAGAGAGAGAGAGAGAGAGAGAGAGAGAGAAGAGAGAGAGAGAGAGAGAGAGAGAGGTCATCTGCACACAAGTATATAAATATAAGCAGAAAACAAGATGAAATGAATGCCAAAAGAAGGGTGAAGGTAACTTTCCCCAGGTGACAATATGTGAGGACACGGAGACAGTTACACACCTGAGGAAGAAAGGATGGTCCAAGGAAGGAGGAACCCACCTGTGACTGATGTGGCTAGTAAAGATAGGGTTAAGGCTAAAATTAGTGCAAATGTTAGAAACCCAAATCAAATATCATCAGGAGACACATACTCTATGCCCCATCAGAATAGAGGTTCAGAATTCAAATACAATAAGTTAAATACAGTAGATGAAATAAGCAATCACGTTACATAATCTTATTTTTATCTGGATCGGGTTCTCAATGAGGTTGAGAATTTAGTCAACTCAGACACCAATGAAACAAAGGGAATACCCCCTTCTTTTAATGCTGTGCTCATAATAATGCCACTGCATCTCAAAGATGGAAAGAACCCAATAATTCTCATCCCAAACAAGTGGTTCCATTGTTCATAAAAGGCAAGGGTAATATAGGAGAAATACCTTTTTCTCACTGTTGAATAGACTACATTGTTCGAAAACAAATAGGCCAACCAAAGCTTAGGTTTCTGTTGAAGGGCTGTGCTCATTTTACTAGATTGCTAAGCAAGAAACTAGCAGGACAAGGAGAAGTGGAATGAAGTAGACTGTATCATGAAACAGAACCTGTACACACCTGGAATCTGAGAAAAACACAAAGGTGACCATCAACTTTCATCAAGTGGATGCCTATGGTCCTAAGACTGAGACCTCAGGAAAGATCAAGACTCAAGCTTGACTTCTTTGGAAAGGGTAAAGGATTTCCAAGGAAAAGATTTATGTGGTGTCACTTGAAACAGATGCACATGGGAATCCAGCCAGAAAATCAAGGTCAAAAATAAAGGGAAAACCCATGGAAATGCTTAAGTCTTATTATAGCAATTTAACAGTAGAGTCCAAAAATGTTGCACAGCATTCTATCCAGAAAAAGACAAATCTCTAGAATGTATAGAAATCTTTAATACCTCAATAATAAAAATACAAACAATCCAATTGAAAGTGAGCATAAGAACAATCACTGTGCCAAAGAGGACACATAGGTGAACAACAAACACATGGAAAAGGCCCATGACCATAAGTTATTAGAGAGATGCAAATGGAAACAACAATCTGATATTGTTTCATCCCAGTAGTAATAGGAAATGAATGGGACTTACCTTAAAATGTTAGGAAGAGAGATGTTATCGGCAATCCCAATACTAGGCATATGTCCTAGCCTTTGGAACCTAGAGGGATAAGAACTTGGAAGGAGCTGATATCAATAAATATCAGGATTCAATAGAAAGTAAATACCTAGAAAATGATGATGGCAACATATGTACAAGTGTGCTTGATGTGGTTGATATATGGATTTTTATAAGAGGTGTAAGAGCCCCCAATAGAATATTTTAATGATAAATAAATAATAAGACCTTGGATATGAATAAATATATGCACACACTCCTATTCATTGCAGCCTTATTCACAATAGCAGAAAAAGGGAATTAACCTAAATTTCCATCAAGAGATACAGTGACAAACTAGGTGCATGTATAAAGGAATAGTATTTTCAATGGTCTCACATGCTTATGAAAGTTGAACATTGAATATGGAGGACCAATAAGAAGATGATGAATTTGAGTGGGTGTGCTGGCAAAGAGTATCATGCACTGCTATAAAGACAAACAAATCAGTCTTGGAAGAAGTATGGCCAGAATGTTCCTTAAAGGCAAGGATGGCAAGACTTCATCTTATACACTTTGGATATGCTATTAGGATAGACCAGTCTCTGGAGAAGCAAATTAAGCTTAATAAAGTAGAGGAACAGAAAAAAAGAGGAAAAACCCCAAGGAGATGTATTGCCACAATGACTGCAACAGTGGGCTTAAGCATAGGAATAATTGTGAAGATGATGCATGATGGGGCAGTGTTTTGTTCTGTTGTATAGAGTCATAGAGGTAGGAAATTATATAGTCAAACCTGTAATAATAGTACAAGCAGGTACACAGGTTGATATGAATGCTGAACAGACATGCAAACGCAAATGCAAGGACACTCACTATTCTATGTAGATTTGAGACTATTTCTACAGGACATTGTATATGCTGTAAATATACACAAGGACGTTACAGAGCTAACAGGGGACAGAGTTCTACAAATGTCTAAGTCATAGCAAAACACATTGAAGTAATAAGTCACTGAGCTTGGAGGCTAAAATCTATAGTCTCAGGGGCATCTGCAGGCTACCAGCAAACAAAATTCACAAAGACAGTTTTACATCCTACATTCATAAGTAGTCACTAGGGTCTTAAAAGCTATGATGAACCATCATAGTTGCAAATATGCAACTATTTGTCTCTCCCTACCAAGAGCAAAGAAGAGTGAAGAAAATCAAAGACTCAAAGAAACAGTTTATGTAAAGGACTAATGAACCATGGAAGCTACAATGTCCATTAGCTTGAAGCTGGAATAATGTAGAAGATACCTAGATACTATTCTCATTCAGATCTCTATGGAATGAGAATAAGGGAACAAATTTTAACAAAGTTCAAAATCATTATGAAGACCAGACTTACTGGTCTAATAAAAATTGGTGAAGTCTCTAAGATACTGGCCTTAGACTATCTTCGAACCTGGAACAGACCTTTCATCTGGAACCATTCAATAGACAGACTTGGAATGTGAATAAAAACACCAGGCAGGAAGGCACACCAAAAGACCCTCAACAACTCAAGACCAAAAGGGAAGTCTGTGCTCAAAATGGAAGTTCAGAAAGCAAGCAGGAGCAGACAGAAGGGAGAATGAACACAGTCTAGCCAGGGAGGAAGGGAGACGAATGCAGGGACAGTGAGGAGACTGCAACAAAGGCCAGGAGACAACAGGTGTATAAATGGTTTATGGAAAAATAATTTGCCTTGCAAACTTCCCCCCCAAATAAAACACAAAATAAACCGAGAAGAGTCCAAGAGCTAGTGAACTTCCGATTCTATTACTGTGTCTTCCTGTAAATTTTCTAGTTTTGCATACAGAACTTTCACCTACAATATTAGTCTGCCACGGGATCACAAAGAAGGAGCACGTGGCTATTCCTCCACGTTTATTGGAGGTCCCCAGCAGAGAGGGAGAGTTTTGACCCCTCTCTTCATTCTGGGTTATTACCCGGGAGTCTGTGGAAGAGAAGACATTTTCAAGAAGGGCAATAGCAACATTTTCATTGCTCCACAGGTTTACAAAAAGCTGTGCTTTGAGAGAAGGCCGTTCACGAACAGCATCTCAGCAAGTTGAACAGGCTGTATGGAAATCTGCACGACAATTTCATACGCAATTAATAAGAAACACGGCATCAATCTAAAATTCCCATTTAGTAAATGTTCACAATTGCCCAGAGGCATGATTCAACTTTGTTCATTTCTCCTATCGAAGCTACATTTTTTTTTACATGTCCCCACCTTTGTACTGTTTCTTCTTCCAGTTACAGTAGCTAACGAGAGTGTCAGCTCTAATTGGATGATGGTACCCAGGCTTCCAATCACCCTGAGGTTAAGTAATGTAGCACAAAGCCTGTGTTATTCAAAGGCACTGTTTTAACACACTGGGAGAAATGCGGCATCACAGAGGCTGTGTGAACCCAGTGGCAGCCACGCTGACCTGAGGAAGCAGTATATTGTCTCTAATATCTTAAGTTCAGCAGTTTTAATTCCCACCTCTGTGCGATGTTTGACAGTTCATTCATTTAGAGAGCTTCAGGGATGCACAGGTGACTGAAGTTCAGATAGTTATTTTAAGGCGATGTCACTTCTGTTTATTTTTTAATGCTAAGGCGAGCACACTGAGCGAATCTGAGGAAGACCTTTTGCACACAAAAGAAACTGTTCTTTCGGAGAAGAGAATGTTTTGACATTTAGAGACTAAGCACTTCTTTAGGGGATAGAAGAGTCTTTGAAGACTGAAGCATTGATTGGTAGCCCCGTGAAAACAGAGTCCAAGCTCATAGTATCATCTCTCCAGGCTGAGTGTTCTAATATTCAAAGCTGGAAAGTAGGGATCCGGTCTAACCATGTGAAGTTTTCTCTGTTATTTCCTGTAGTGTGCCTTCCTCCAAACTGTAGAAGGTATTGAGGAATGTCAGTATTGATTTAAATTTTTAAAAATATTACCAAAAATTAGCGTTAGCAAGGTTAACAGATGGAGAGTTTCCTTATCACAACAGGTAAAGTTCAGAGGAAATGGGCCTTTGCTAGCCTATCTATAGTACTTCCTGAAGCATCCATAGTGAGACAGTTAGGTCAGCTGTCAGGGAGGGTAAATACATGGCTGAGGGTCTGAATAGGGAAATAAACAGTGGGATGAGATGCGATGCGTGAGTGTGGGTGGGATGTTTTAAACCAATAAGATGAGAGAAGGTCAAAGACAGCAAGGGTAGCAAACTAAATCCTAGAGCAAATTACAATAAGTTCTTGAGCCATCATTTGAGGAAAATGTCTATCAAATGCAGTTCATGACAGTTTTTGGAAGTTAACATAGGATTTCTGTTTTGTGTTGCTTTGTTTAGGGAATTTGCTAATGTAAAAACAACAATAACAACAACAAGCCCTTATTATCAAGTTGATTCTGACTGCGAGGTCCTATAGGACACAGTAGCACTTCCACCACAGGGTTCTCAAGACTGCAAACTTTACAGAGGAAGACTTGATCATAAGCTGTGATGCGCAGAGGGCATAACATTATTTTATGATAGTACACAGGATTTGGAGCACTTACTGATGAAAATTATAGACTGCCGACTCCAATATGCAATACACTCAACATAAAGAAGAATAGCATTTTTAAGGATTTCATTTGCATTGGATCCACAATTAGAGTCTCCACCCAGATAAAGGGTTTTTAGGAAGTAGCAGTCAAGAAATCAAATGACTTGATGCACTGGATGAATGTACTGCAGAAGACCTCTTTAAAGTACTCAAACAAACATGTTATTTTGAGGACTAATGTACACAATGAACGAGCTGGACAATGATAAAGTAAAACCAAAGGAATACTAATGCCTTTGAATTATGATCTTAGCAAAGATTATTGACTATGCCATGAACTTACAGAAGAAGAAACAAATCAGTCATAGAAGAAATGCAACTGGACTGCTCCTTACCTTCTCAGGATAGAAAAATCACAAGACTGCTTGGGCATCTTATCAGGAAAGACCAGTTCCTAATGACAACATCATGCTTATAAGCCAACTATAAATAAATAAATCAATAAACCTTGCATACATACATACATACATATGACCCATCATTAGATAGATTGACAGAGTAGTGGCAACAATGAATCCAAACTGGAAGGATTGTGAGAATAGCATAGGACCAGGCAGTGTTTCTTTCTTTTGTAACAAAGGAAGGCCATTGTCAGTCAGAATCAAATCTACGTCACCTTAAAGCAATAACAGGGATCTTTATAGACGCAGACAGTCACTTATTTCTCTAGTGGAGTGGCTGAGTCTTTCACCCTTACATCAACCAACCAAGACCAGGCCCATTATCAATGCCAGGTCATCATAGTCCTAGAGAGGAGGTGGACACTGTAACTCTTTTCAGGAGCAGAGTACCTCTGCCTCCTCCCATGAGCCAGCTGGGAGGTTGGAATCACCAAGCAGTGATTAGCAGCATCATGCTTAACCCACAGTGCCACCTTAAAAACGACCGAGAATAGATTAATAATGGCTAGTATATGATCTCTATACTATAAGCTAGCATTTTAATATTTTCATATTTCAGTGGAAAATGACTCATTGACATATAAAATGATTGAAAATAAAAATCGGTGTCTAACTCCTTGAATTTTCTCTTCGAAGAAGATGATTGGTTGGTTTTATGGCATAGCAGACTTGTCAGCGTGATGTCCAAACAATCCATTGCTCTAGTATGCACTTTTTCACTTTTTAATTATTATTTTCACAAGTAAATCCGCATCCTTTGACATAGTCTCTGCTTCTCTTATGCCGACTTGCCACTTTCTCTGTATCACAAACATGCTTGCTAGAGTAGAGGGCCAGCTAGCTCTTCACCTGAATTCTCACGACATTTATCACAGACAAAGAATCTATCATTCTTTATTCTCCCTTCTAGTGTCTCCTCCCCAGCCTTTTCAGTGTTTCCTGCGTTTTTCCCTATTCCATGGGTTCTTCATGGGTGGTTGGGAACTTACCATTAAGGATGTGGGGAAAACGCTTCTGATCACCTGGGAGCAGAGTCGTCAGTATGTGCATAACAATACCTAACAGCATGCCAGCCTCGCCAAACCCACTTCTTTAAGATTCCCGCATGCAACAATCGCACATCTCTGTCTCGCGTGTCATTTTGATTATGGTCTATCCTTTTTTAGGAGCTTGCAGTCCATTTCAGTTATCATTTTAGTCAAACAAAAATGAATAGTTGTAAGCATCTTTTAAAAATGCACAATACCTAATTATTTCAGAGATGTTTTAAACAGGCTTTACTAACACTTTTTTCATCTAAGTTTTTCCTAGAAAATCCCATGTTATATCATGGAAGCCTCAGGTACTGAACTCAGTTGAACAAAGAATATTAAAGGGTGTCTTTTTAAACAATATGCACAGATATTATAAAGGAAATTTCCACATGTTTGAATCTGGAATTCATAGGAAATTAGAGATTTCCTTTGTATGAGTAATTAATAGTTTTAAATAGTCAAATTAGTTCTTTAATTATAAGCAGTCATTTCCAGTAGTCTCTTTGTTTTAATATTCCTACATTAGTGAAGTATACATCTAGAAAAAATTAGTGTCTAAAGATGTTTTGTTATTGTTCTTATAAAATATTAGGGAAAATATTTTGTCAGATTTTTTATTTATTATGCAAAGTGTGTTAGTCCAGGTAGACTAGAGAAACAAATTCATAGATACACATATGGATATAAGGGAAAGGCTTATAACAAGAGGAGTGGAACATTGAGAAAGCATCCCAACCCAGTCCAGTCCAAAGTCATAAGTCTAATATAAGCCTATATGTCTGATACCAGTCTATGAAGTCTCCTCCCGACTTACGAAGCACATGCAATGACACCAGGACAATCACAAGCGAGTGGGTGCAAAGTCTTATGTGTCCGGTAGCAGTAGAAGCATCTGAGCACTGGCAGGGGTCTCCCTGTGGCCTCCAGAGCATCTCAGCACTGGCAGGGGTCTCCCTGTGGTTTCTCTAGCCTCAGAGGTTTGGCTCCATCAAGGCAAGCCCATGTGGCCTCTTCTCTGGTTTCTCCATTCTCCAGGAATCGGGATCAATCAGCACGCTGTCATCTCGCCTTGTCAGTAGATAGTTGTCTCAGAGACTGACTCAAGTCTAGTCTCTCTTTTTTGATTGAGAAATACCATGAGACATCCCAGAATTCTTAGGAGAAAGCCATGCCCACACAGAGACCTCACTGGCTATCTCCAGATTAACAGGTTCGACTCCACCCCCACATCGCAATCATGAAATTCACATCAAGTGCATGACCGCCACACAATGTGTTTAATGATCAGAGGGGAGGACCAGTCTTTACTATTCAGTCATCATTTTAAAGCTACATTTTACATTGTAAACAAATCTATTTTTATTTTGGAACATTAATCAAATATTATAGAACATTGCACTCAGATGATAAATTTGATCCTTTGGTAAGAGCACAAAAACATGAAATCGAATTGATGAGACTGGCCTGGGGCTAAACGCCTTTATGAGGATGGGATTTTTATGACATACACTATATTTTGTTGTTTTTGTGACTTGTTCAGTTGTCTAATGCTGAAAAATAAATCACCCTAAACTTAGTCACCTAATGTCAACCAAACATCAGAAATATGAAACGTGGGCAGGCGTCAACAGCAATAGCTTATGGCTCATGGAGCATTAACTGGGTGGCCATAAGGTTGGGCATGACTCAGAAGGGACTGGCACTAGCGGAAGGCTCACTCACTGATCCATCTGCTGGGTGAAAACAGCCACTAGGTGAGGCCTTTCCATGCAGCTTCTTAGACTTCTCAAAGTGTGATAGCTAGATTCTGAAAGCAAACATCCCATGAGAAAAACATAATTATTCATGTCATTTTTATGATCTGACCTCTGAAGTTAGCACTACTCAGCTGCACACTATTAGTTAAGGCAGTTATAAAGGTCTTCTGGGTTCAGAGAAAGGGGGTGTAAGTTCTGTCAGATGATGATGGAAGATTATTAACCTAGGATGTGAGAATTACATGGGAGAAGGGATATGTACAAAGAGGCTTCAAAGAGTTCATGGAAAAATTCTATTAAATTTTCATTTAATTTTTCCATTAAATATGTGAATCTCACTCATATTGGAAGGGGGCGGATGTTACCTGTTAAAATACTATGTGTCACACAATGGCAGAACTATAGGTAATTCGGAAGCTGTAGTTCTCCCACTGTGCCTGCTCCATGAAGTGCTCCTGCTAACATAACTCTTACTGAATACCTTCTTTCTCTCTGAAGCAGGATAGTTTTATAAAGGGTTTAATTTTATATACAATGTGAATAATTGTAAGACTTAGTACCACCTGGAAAAACAAAATAAAACATCTCTTCCTTCTGATAAGAAGCACAGCTACCAAAAAAGCAGCTCATCGACTGTCAAAAGCCTAAAGTTGGCCGTTTGGCTACTTAATCATTATTTTTTAGAATACTCTGGTAACTACTACAATTCAGTCAAGAGAGATACCATATGTACCTGCAATAAGTATTGGAGATGGATGGAATACCATTGTACCTTTAAACAGTTCAATTGTCCTCTTTGAGTCAACACTTAGTAATTCTGAGCCTAGGCATCCCTTGCTTTATTCCCAACCTTAATCATATACTCTGCCTCACTTCATATCTTCATAGAGAAATCCAGATTTCATGACTCTCTCCATCACCAACTGCTGCCATCACAGAAAATATCACATGAGGGCATCTTAAAAGAATAGCAGAAATACAAAAAAAAAAAAAAAAAGAAACCACATATTTTTGAGAACAAGAGGGATCAGAGCAGAGCCCCAAGCCCATCTGTCAACAATGGGATATCCCATCACAGAGGGGCCACAGGGAAGGGATGGGTTCACCAGGGTGCAGTAAAGCACAGATGAAACACACATTATTCCTCTGGTTTCTTAGGGCTTCCTTATCCTCCACCCCATGACTCCAGTGATGCCCTCACTTCAGACGCCAGGGTGGGTGAACAACAGAAACATGGATGAAGGGAGACAGTGGTTGATGCAAGATATGAAATTAATAATAATTTATCTTTTTTTTGTGGGCATCACTGCCTCTGGTGGTCGTGGGCGCCACCCAGTGCTGCTCCTGAGAACTGCCGCTGGATTTGAACCACCAAGCCCGCTGGCTGCAGTCCCACACTCAACCACTTAGCCACCGGGGCTCAGTCCAAGAATTTATCATTTTAAGGTGTCACTAGGGCTGAGAGGGGGGAAGGGAGAGAAAAAAAGAGAAGTTGATCCCAAGGGCTCAACAGAAAGTAAATATTTAGAAAATAATGGCAACATATGTACAAATATGCTTGATACAATTGATGTATGGATTGTTATAAGAACTGTATGAGCTCCCAATAAAATATTTTAATAATAATAACTAGCAGCAACAACAAAGGATCCCAAAACTCCCATGTGGGAGATTAGACAACTCTATCAGGGCATCAGTGCTAGTGAAGGTTCTTCTACGTGAATTTATGTTGTTTCATACTCACAGAGGCTCCACATAACTTCCTGGACATTCCAAGACATGTAGAAAGATTTTCACATAGTCTTTTCCCTCTGTGCATCTGTAACTCTTCTGCTTTCTTTATAAATCACCACCCAGAAGAAACTAGGTTCAGCACCACCTCAACTCCAGTATGATCTCATTAGCATAATAAAATAATTGTTTCCAAACCAGATCACACTCACAGGTATTCAGACCAGATGTTGGCATATATCTTGAGGTAACATCACAATCTATAGCAATGGCCCGATCCTCAGCCTCAGCCCTTTGCTTCCATTCTTGACTGGGGTGTCACACTCATCACCTTCATATCCCAATATAGATGTTGTCAGATGTCATAAAGTAAGTCGAGTTATATAGAATCTACGTACAATAGAGCAAAATGGAGTGTCCTGCAACACTCATAATTGTTATATTTGAGCATATTGTTGTAGCCACTGGGTCACCCCATCTCCTAAAGAGTCTTCCTCTGATGAGTAGCAATGGAACATTGATAAGAGAGAGAACAAGTTAATGAATGGGTCATTTTCTTGGATATGCTTCTCATATACCTCAAGATGCAACTGCTTCCACTGTTGTAGGTAATAGCCATCTGCCACTACTGCTATCCACCAGCCCAGTCTCTCCAACCTGACCTAAAAGTCAGCTGTGAAGTTGCCATCACAGGTGTCTAAAGAACCAAATGAACAAAAACGACGAATGATGCCCTTGGCTATGGAGAATATAAACTTGAACTGCAGCTGCTTACTTACCTCAGTTGATTTTATAGTTCATTTGAAGAACTTATAGTTAAACAACTGTATATAACATAAGTCAACATAAAATGAATGCTATAATGACAAAAGTATGAATTGCTTAACAGCATTATTTGGGCATTTATATAGCACAGAACAGAATAATTGGCCAAGTGTGCTTAATTTTCCTTAAAAAGCATTTGAAACTGACAAACAATATGTGCAATAAAAAATGTTCAATCAGTGTGTAGCTAATTCAACTGGAGCTTACTTGAAGATAGCTAGGATAGAGCCCCCTGTGCAGGAAAAAAGGTATTGTGGAACCCCAACGTGTCTTAATGAATAAGAGTTCCTACTATCTTCAATCTAGTCAGCAATGATGGCACAGTGAAGGATGGTTTAGGTTCTAACCAACAGGATTATCGGTAGAGCCATTCATTTGGAGTGATACTATGACGGTTGGAGTGGAGCTGTGGCTCAGGTGCTTGACATTTCAGAGGATATAGTTCAGCTTCGCTTTCTTTCTCTTAGTGAACTAAAACTACAAACTGCAGATAGAAACTGTTTAACCATTTGTACTACTGAGGGATAAACCAAAGGAATAGATCCCAAATATTCAACCTCACTAGAATGTATCACTAAAAATTGTGCTAAAATGTGAATGGGGGGTGGGGTGGGAGTGCACAGTAGAGACCCAAGGCCCATCTGTAAACATTTGGAAATCTCCTAACAGAAGGGTCACAAGGAAGAGAGGAGCCAGTCAGGGTACAGTACAGCACCAATGAAACATGCAACTTTCCTCTAGTTCTTTAATGCTTCCTTCGCTCCCTCTCCCCATGCCCCACTATCATGTTCCCAATTCTACCTTACAAATCTGGCTAGATCAGAGGATATACATAGGTACAGACAAGACCTAGAAACACAGGAAATCTCGGACAGATAAACCCCTCAGGACCAATAATGAGAGTAATGATACCGGGATGATAAGTGTAAGGTGGAGGGGAAACTAATCAAAAAGATCTTCATATAACCCCTTCCCAGGGGCATGGAAAACAGAAAAGTGGGTGAAGGGAGGCATAGGTCAGTGTAAGACATGAAAAAGTACTAATAATTTATAAATTATCAAGGGTTCCTGGGGGGGGGCAAAGAGGGAGGGAGGATAGCTGATACTAAGGGCTCAAGTAGAAAGAAAATACATTGAGAATGATTGTGGCAGTCATGTGCTTATGTTAATTTCATGATTGAGATGTAGGGGTGGAGTCTAGTCTGTTAATCTGGAGATAGCCATTGAGTAGCCAATGAGGTCTCTATGTGGGCATGGCTTTCTCCTGATATGTCTGGGAAATCGCGCTTCTGCCACCACGGGATGCGGTTGATGGCCCCCGAGCCCTGGAAGTGAGGAACCATGTGGAGACCCCTGCCACTGCTGGGATTCTGCACCCACTAACCTGTGACTTCGTGAGTCAGAAGGAGACTTTATAGAATGATTTCGGGCAAATGGGTTAATATCGGACCTATGACTTTGAATTGGACTGGGCTGGGATGTTTTCTCAATAGCCTATTCCTCTTGTATATAAACCTTTTCCTTCTGTCCATATGCGTGTCTATGAAATTTGTTTCTCTAGTCTACCTGGACTAACACAATGATGATGGCAACAAATGCACAGATGTGCTTGACAGAGTGGATGCAATGTATGCATTGTGATAAAAGCTGTACAAACCCCAATAAAATGATTTTTAAAAGACTGTGAGAGCAGGGTTGCAAATGATTTGAAATATGCCACTTGCCTATTATAGCAGCTTTCATTTCTGTTATATTTGTCTATTTGATTATCCATACCTGCAGCAATAATAGGTAACTGGTGTCTATAGTGTTGTTCCCTAAATAAAAGTTCTCACTTGTTTACTTTCAATATTATTTAATGTTTCTTGATGTGTGTCCTATCAAAATTTTAAATATTGACCTAGATCTTTTCCTTGTATTCAATGAAGCTGATGTTCTAAAATACCAAGATATGTTTTGGCACAAGACAAAAAAGAACTGAATAAATTAAATATTTTTCTGATTCCTTTTTAAACTTTGAATGAAACACACATAAAAGTTATTGTCAATGTCACCTGCCTAGAACTTCAGAAGATGTTGGACACAAATAAATGAACTTTGGATAACATGGTTGAATTTCCTACCACAATATACTTTTTATTAAAATTTAGCAATTTTTATGTTTTCTTTTTTCATTGTTGGAGAAAGCATGAGCATTCCAAGAAAGTAAAATGTGAATTTCTATTAGCAAAAACTAACCCTTTGAATGGAGATGAATAATGTTTGGGAAGTGAATAATTATTGCGTACAAGTGTGGGTGGCAGTTCCTTCACAGTCTGTGGATTATTTTGCATTCAAAGTATAATTTTATTTCTTTGTCTCCTACAACTTAGTATAAATCAATAGGAATATTGAAAATGTAGGTAGAACTTTAATAATTCAAAAATCATTACCAGAAAGAAATGTGAAAAAAATAAAATAAAATCTGTGTTTTTAAGTAGCCTACACTAACAGTTTTTGTTGACCTTTCTGCCGTCCTTGTCGTTGTAAGAGTGAGTGCCCTGGAGAAAGTAGAGCGTGAAAGCTTGGCTCATTGGACTGAGAATAAGAAGTAGAAGAGTGCTTCCTGTCTTCTTTCCCCCTATTCTAGTGAGGGTAATGGATACTTTCTATCTGATGACTGAAATCCACCTTAGCTAGATCAGAATTCTGGAGTGCTGACCCCAGTTCTCAGGGGAGCAACTGGCTGTGCCTCCATATAGCCAATCCTGATGAAGACTTCTTATATGTAAGACACTGAGATTAAAGTTTTAAATTTTTGTCCCAATATTTCTTGTCAGCACTTGAGTTGCCTTATGGGACTATAATCTTGAGCTCCAGCCAGCACACTGAGCCCTGATATCCAACCAAGTTTTTTTTTCCTGTGAACTTGGTTTTATTTACCTTACACCAAACCAATGTTCATTATTGGGGTGGAGGGGGGGGGTCATTACTGCCCTCTAGTAGGAGTGGGAAGCCCAGCCTTGCTCCTGGAGAGCTGCTGCTGGATTTGAACCCCCAAGCCAGTGGACCGCAGTCCCGCACTCAACCACTATGCCACTGGGGCTCAGCCCCAAATGTTCATATTTTACTGTAAATACACCAACTGCCAAGAATCATATTACTCTCTCGTCACTTCTTACCTGGCCAATGAATCCCTTCACCTCGCCACAGTTTCAACTCAGGGATCAATAAATGAATCAATGATGCACCTTTGACCACCATAAAATAGTAAATAGAAAGACTCACTCAGAGGTCAGTCTCCGCTTTTCTCAATCTTTATTTCTTAACTCTCTTTCCTAAGAGGTCCTCAGAATAGTCCCCAGGATAAAATGACTTGACATTCTCCACACCCTGACTGAATCCAAGGACAGTTGTCTTAATAAAGG
Organism: Nesogale talazaci; assembly: GCA_004026705.1. Classification (NCBI taxonomy): domain Eukaryota; kingdom Metazoa; phylum Chordata; class Mammalia; order Afrosoricida; family Tenrecidae; genus Nesogale; species Nesogale talazaci. The sequence continues at coordinate 257,037 of PVJH01000231.1, read as the reverse complement.
GTGACAACTACAGCACAGTGGCTCAGTGATGTTACACTGACTCTGTCAACCACCTCCTTTAAGAATTGTTTGCTCTAGATGGACTTTGGGTCTCTACTTAAATCTTGTTTTTGTACAAGAACTGTTTTTTTCCCTAAGAATGTGGCACTGTTCACATTCTGAACACAATCACTGAAGACAAAGTGAGTTCATAAGCAAATGTGGTAAAGAAAACTGAGGAAGCCCAGATATTAAAACATACAGAATCTGTGGTCTGAAAGGCTTGAAATTAAACAAACAGCCAGGTAGCAGGGAAGCAACAAAGCCCACATGGAGGAAGCACACTAGCTTGTGTGATCATGAGGTGTCGATGGGAAGAGGAATTCAAAGTTCAAAAATATGCAATCAAATTCATGTGAAGGAGCCTGAGTAATGTGCAGACTCAAACCCCACCTGTAAGGAAAGTTGACAGTCCCTCACAGAAGGGCCACCCAGAAGGGATGATAAATCTAGGCTGTGGTATAGCACTGATGAACCATATAACTGTTCTCTAGTTCTTTAATGTTTTCTCCCTTTATTATTATAGTCTTTGTTTTATCTCTTTAATCATGTTAGAGCTGCATATGTTCATTTGTATAATCAAGATTGTCTGGTACATGAAAACAAAGACAGATAACCCTTCAGAAAGAGTAATGAGAGGAATGGTTCCCTGAGGGCATGGGAAGAGAAGCAGGGAAGGGAGAGCTGATAGCAATGATAACCATATAACCCCACTCAAGGGGAAGGAATAACGGAATTGCACATGACTGGACACACTGGATGGTGTCAGATACAGCAACACTAATCATATAATAATAAGGGTTCCTGGGAGGTAGGATGGAGGCAGGAGGGAGGAGGGGATAAAGGAGAGCTGATATAAAAAAGAGTTAAAGCAGAAAGAAAATGTTTTGAAACTGATGGAATTAGCAACTGTACAATTATGTTTGATTCAACTGAATTTTAGACTATTCTGTCTCTGAGAGTTCCCAAGAAAATGATTAATGAAATAAATAGAGAAATAAATAAAAGATCATTTTGCTTTCAACTTGTATGTCCCACTTTTAGCTTTTTCCTCAAAGCTGGATTTTATCTCTCCGATTTATCTTTCCCTTTCTTCCCTTCTGGCCAGTGTATCAGTTATTCAGTTCTAACTCTATATTTACACTTTGTAATGGTTTGTACTCAACTTCACCAACAAACTACCATCTACCAACAAGACCAACCCAAGCCTCTAAACCAGATCCTTAGGATTGGACAAGTGCTCGAAGTCACATGGCTAAAATAGAATATAGAAAACCACCTGAATTAAAGCATTTTGTTTCTTTTTTGAAAGATAGGATTTCTAGTGCTGTGAAAAGCAAGTCTGAGAAACCCACAGGAGTTCTATGCTATCCTACAGGGTCTCTGTTGATGACAGAATTTTCTCATCAAGCAGCCCATTCCTATGCCTCAAATACCAACAGGAAATTGAATCACGTCTTAAAGGGAAAATGAAAGGATGTTGATGATGAAAGTTTGCAATGACATCTCTATATTTTCCTATTGGTTACAAATAATGGAAGCCTATTGGTTTCCATTAAAAAATTATATCCCCACAATTTGATATTTGTTTTAGGATTGGGTAAAGCTACAAGTGTCAGACATTTCAAAATAGGACTGTTAGTCTGTTTTACAAAAACGTGAGGTCTAGATATCAGAAGGTCTAGACAGTAAGGTGTGCCAATGTGTCTGGCACTCAGACTTTGCATTGTTGTTCTGCTTATCTCAGCACATAAGTATTCTTCCATGACCCTAGCAGTCCAATCTAACTGTGGACATCACATCTACATTCCTCCAAGAGAGGCTAATAAGAACAAACTACCTATTTCAGTATAATTTCCCAGGACATTCATAAACCTAGTCTGTGCCCAGCCACTTGTTAAAACGTAGTAATATGACGAGGTCTATATTCAAGGAAAGCTGAGAAATGTCTTATTTTTTTCCAAGTGGCTAAATGTCTAGTGAAAAATTTTAGAGAAGAAAATGGGTGCCGATGGATAACAGGAACAGCCAAGTTTCTGATACATTCTTGTGTGATTTCTAACAATGTGGCCATTGTGATAGAAATGGGAAGATGCTACCAGTACCTTCCTCCATTTTTATAATAGTACTTTCTAGATGAATTTCTAGCAATTTCTAAATACATGTCTAACAATATCTTGTAATATCCTAAACAATTTAAAACCTTTTAAATCTTGGGAGATTTTAATATTTCATTCTATTTTGTTATTATTAAAGATAGTTTATCTATTTTGTCTCATTGTGTTGTACAAATGAAATAATGTGAAATTACTTAACCCACTTCATGTCATGAGAAAGGAGCCCTAGTGACACAGTTGGCTAGACTTTGTCCTGTTAACCTCAAAGTCAGTGGTTTCAAATTCACCAGCTACAGCTTGAGAGGAAGATGAGGCTGTCTATGCCCATCAAGATTGACTGTTTCAGAAACCCTAAATAGTAGCGGGACTAAGAGTTCAAAACAACTTTATGACAATGGGGATTTATGTTTGGAGATTTATGCCATGAGAAATACATTTTGATGAGGTAATAGTTCTTCCTAGGGGTCTTCTCTCAAAATAACAAAAATAATAAACTGAAAATAAGATTTGAGTAAGTGAGATGTAATATTTTTAAATCATCTTCAATAACTTCAATATATACATCACTTCATAAATTTGCATCCTCATAATTAGTTCTTTATTCTAAAAATATAAAGTCTTTGACCTAATATGGCAGAAGAAATTATGATTGAAAGAGGCAATTATTTACAAATATCACATAGCTTATTTGGGATAAATCTGGGACTAGACTCCAAGTTTTCTAGTATTTTGTCCAAGAATATTAATTCTCCAGTTTTTAGTTCCCATTCATGATTGCATTTATTCTTTAATTTTATCTGTTCAATAATTACTTATTAAAGTTTGCCTTAATCAGAAACCACAGGGATAATCTTTTCCCAGACGTTGGTGAACTACCAAGGCAAACATCCTTTTAAGGTAAGATTTTCATCATAGACTCTTCCCTGAAGTGGTTACTGTCTACTAGATGCATTTTATATCTATATATGTATATATATATACCTTATATATGTATGAACACAAGCCAGCTACTCCAACTCACTATAGAAGGGTGAGTTTAGATATTAATGTTATACTTGAAATTCAAGTACATGCTTAGTTTTAAATGGTTCTCCTTGTCCATGAAAAATCATCAGTGCATGATTATACAGTTCAAGTCCTAACTATCAGTAAATCCAGATAATATCACACTAAAATGGATGGACAATCCCTGTCAGATACAGAACTTCCATAAGTCTTCATAAATAGTGCACCCACAAAAATAACACATTCACAATAAATAAATAATACACATTAAATGCGCAAAATGATAGAATTATGTTTTAAAAAGTTTTGCCCTAGTGCACCCATGTGTTTACCATGGTGGTCTTATTACATGTCCAGAAATGACATCAGCCTCATTCGATAATACAAAAAATGCTATTTGGGGTCATTTGTGTGGAATAAAGGGATAGGGCATAATGAAGAAGTATAGATAGAGTTTCGTAGTAAACTAGTATCTGGAAAACAAGTGATTGAAACTGTTCACTGGTTTCTATTATTTTAAATAGTTAAGTTTGCCTCCTTGCTTTTTTAATTTTTTTTTTATATTTTAGGCATCACTGCCCTCTGGTGGTGGGAGTAGGAGGCCCAGCCTTCGCTCCCGTGAGCGAACCGTGGATTTGAACCTCCATCCCAGTGAGCCGCAGTCCCTCGCACAACCACTAAGCCACCAGGGCTCAGCCCTGTCTCCTTGCTTTTGAGCCACGCAGTCTTCAACATTTTTAAGCCTGTTCATAAATTCCATGCTCTCAATTGGAAACTTACACAAAACCAAGTGGGTGACGATCAATAGGATTCTCCATTCAATCTGCATAGTTATCTTCTAAACCTAGTTTTTAATTGGAGGAATTAACAAGGCCAAATTGATCTATGATAGCTCTTGGCTCAAGAGTTGAATGGAAATACTTTATCAAGTCATCCTAAGTGAAACCACTATGCTATGCTGGTTGTTCTTATTCCATAATCCAATTATGTCTTGTTAGTGTCAAGGTCTTCGGTCAATGATCTTGAATCGTCTTAGTCGTGTGATGTCAAGCATATAAAAGGCCCTTGCTTCTCGCACGCCTCAGATTTGAATCTTGGGTTCTCTTCAGTAGAACCAATTATAGTAGAACTCCGGTACTCACCCACATCAGTAAACAGAATCGGATTTTGACATGAAATGTTGAGACATTTTTTTCATTGGAGCTAGAACAAAACATCAGAATCTGACCCAACACACGTGATTCTTGTAGTCAAAAGCAGTTCATGTTTTGGTCACTGGGTGTTGGTGTTGTTAGTACATGTTGTTTAAACCTTTTAGAGCTGTGTAGCATTTTGCTATAATTTCTTTGTTTTTGTGGCCTTTGTGTCTTTATATTTAAAACATGGAACCTAAGAAAGAGGGTTTTTAAAAAAGAATCATCACAATAAGAAATGAGTTAATCAGGGCTGAGCCCCAGTGGCATAGTGGTTGTGTGTGGGACTGCGGCCCACTGGGTTGGGGGTTCAAATCCAGCCTACTCCCACTACCAGAGAGCAGTGATGCCCCAAACCTCCCCCCCCCCAAAAAAAAGAAATTAGTTAACCCTGTCATCGATATTGTTGATGATAATTTAATAAACTCTTTAGAAAAACAGTTAAGGAAATGCCAACAGCAGACCACAGTAGACAGATTTTTTTTTTTAAGAAAAAACAAGTCAGGTCTTACTTTAAAAAAAAAAAAGGCAAAGAAGGGTGAGCAAGAAGCTCCCGAAAAGCAGCAACCAGTTACTCCCCTTCCAAACAATGACTCTCTCTCCCTGCCTCCTCTCCACATCCATGCCCACAGATCCAGATCCTCATCAATCTCAATGTGTGGGCCATACTGTAGTTGTTAAAAACTTTTAAGACATTTTTTCTTATTTAAATTATACTATTTAACTTTGAACTTATTTACTTTGAAATTTCTCTGTAATGTTTTGCATAGAAAGGAAAGATGACAGTAAAAACATGATGGTTGAGAATGGCTTAACGGGTCAATGTCTGGGTTCTACTGTAGTTATTATATAAGAGTAAGTGATAAATATTTATATAAAGTCACAGAAAGTTTTATTAAACAAAAATACCAAAATTTGAAGCTATCATTTCAGGAAAGGCATATTCTTCATCCAGGGTCTGTACATTTCTGCGGGTAGTAAGTCCATCTATCTAACCTTTTTCTGAGAAGCTACACGCTTCTCAATTTATACCATATCAAAATGACAGTTTGGGCATTTTCAAAGGATGCTAGTTGGTTCCTTTTAAATATTCTTTCCATTTGGGGAACAAAAAAACACAAGTCAAAAGACAAGGTCAGGACTGTAGACTGGACAGGGTGACGTTTCCCATTGAAATATTTGTAGAACAGTCCTTGTTACCCTGGAAGAATGAGCAAGTGTGTTTTCCTGTTGCAAACAAATTCCTCCTTGCAACTTTCCTGGCCTTTTTCTCATTAGCAGAGTTTTTAATTTTCTGAAAACTTCATTATAAACTCTGTGATCCTCCTGAATCCTTCAAGAAAATCTATCACAATCCCCTCCCTTGGGGTTCTAAACACAAACTCCTGCCTTAGCATTCTAAGCTGACCTTTCTGGCTAGCCCAGAAGATTGTTTGATTGGTTCTTTATTAAAGGCACCCTGTTGAGATTGAAAGAGCCCTGGGGCATAGTGGTTATGCTTTTAGCTTCAACTCACAAGGTCATCAGTTCAAATCCACCAGCTGATCTGGAGAAGAGAGACTGGGTTTTCTCTTCTCACAGGGCATTGGTCTCCGAAGCCCCTGGGGCAGCCTTATCCTATCCTATGGGGTAGCTAAGAGTTGGCATCTACTCAGTGACAGTGTATTATGTAGTTAGTATAGAAGGGTAAGTGAGCCTGTCTTCAGACATCCACTGACCCCAGAGGTTTAAACACCCTTTAGAGTCATGTCTGAGATTAAACAAAAATCCCACGCCACTGACTTCAAACTCAAGATCATTGTAAGGGTAGAAGAAAGAAATGAATTGGAGCTTAGAAAAACGTATTCATGAATGAAGAATGCAAACTGAGAGCTAAAGAAAATGAATCTGAGAAGACAGGCACATCATGAGCCAAAGCAAAATGGCTGGTTGGAGAATGACGTCGACAGTGGATTATTTCTCAACAGTCATCATTAAAAAGAAATGCACTGCTACACGTTCCACCAGAGATCATCTTTGAAATACGAAGACAAATGAAAGAAGTCAGACCACGTATTGTCGGTTCCATTATATGACATAACCAGTAGAGCTAAAGCCGTCGAGAGAATACATTAGTACATTAGTAGCTGCCGATGATTAGGATGAGACTCCCTAGGGATGTTGTCAGATAAGTGTCAGAAGGCCAAAAGTTGAATAATGCAATGGCGATGGGTTTCGTTTGGTTTAGATTGGCTTGGCTTGGTGGTTTGGTCCGGTAGTTTGGTTTGGTTTGGTTTGGTTTAGTTTGGTTTGGTTTGGTTTGGTGAGCGAGAGGAGGATGTGGGAATGGATTGGGGACTGGATTTCTTTGGAGTTGATGTAAATGTTCTCAAATTGTGATGGTGACTGTACACTTCTGAATATGCTAAAATAAACTGAATCATGAATTTTAAATAGATGAATTGCATGACATGTGAATTGTCAATAAATTTCAATAAGGCTGTTATTACAAGAACAGAGCAAGATCACTTTGTCTCTACTGTCCTACTGTCAAAATTCAGATCAAAGAAAACATAGAAAATTAAAGACGAATCAAAAATTTTGAGCTAAGTTTCATCTAGATTTCTAAATTCCAGAAGAGGAACAACCTGCAAGTGACTGAAAGGACCACTGAAGGGGAGCAGCTACTGGGTCCAGAAGGGTCCAGGGGATCAAATGACAATTTCTTTGGGTGACTTTTTTTTTTATTTCAAGGCATTTTAATTAAAAATTATGTTTCCATTCAAGATTTGGGAAAGTAAAAAGACATAAACAACATCTTGTTCTTAAGCTTTTAAGCCTCAGAGTCTTGTTCTCTGCACCTTCACACTCCTTGTTTCCAACATGGCATTCTGTTTCCATGACCACATTCAGTTCAACATCGATTGCACTAGGTTTAGATCAATACCAACCTTAAATGAAGTCTCCATGAGGTCAGTCTTATCTCAGTAACATTAAATCTGCAGGGCATTAAGAAACTTGAAATGGAAATCAGCAAGGTATAGAAAAATATTGGTATGTATTGGTATGATTAAAGGACACAATGTTTCTACATTCATATCTCAAATCAGAACATAACCTTAATTGAACAGCATGAGTGTACACTTTGCCCTTAACCTATTACCCATTACCACAAAACCTCATCCAACTCCTAGAAACTTTTATGGCTCAGGACTGACCCATAAGGTTCCTAAAATTATAATCTCTGCAGAAGACAGCCTCAACTTGCTCCCTCAGGTTGGCAATCTTTCCATTAGCCACCGAAAATTTAACTCACTGAGCCACCAGAAGTAAAAAGAACACTTGTATGTGAGTCTAAATGGTTACTACTGGAATAACAGTGACAATCTGAAAACCAAGATTGAAGACAGACACACAAATAACTATAAAGGAAAAGAGAACAGAAGCAAGACCGGGGGAAAGGAACATAGGAAGGAAAGTTCAAAATGACTGGGGAGTAACAGAGTCTGCAGTCGTGATTTGTGGTCATGTGCTGAAATGTAACAGGTACAGAGGGGAGTGGGAGGGAGCGATGAATTGGTACCCATTCATCTCTCCCTTTGCCATCCACAGTTTCTGAAATCTTAACATTAAACTCTCCAAAAGCCCATACACGATAGGTATCAATAAATGCTGGCTGACTGAATATTACAACACAAATTCCTTCACTTGAGCCTTTCACCAAGTGAGGCCCCAAGGAACTAATAATACACGGGCTTTGGGAATTTGAACAGTATACAAGTATCAGGCTCTTAGAGGAGTAAACTGGATGCAGGCTCACTAATCTGCCCACAGCCAGTTTGGCGGAAGGCAATCATTTATTCTGATTTTCTAAATTGGACTTTAAAATTTCTATGCGTGATTAGCCATCCTCTATCATGTCTATTTTTATAAAAGGGAAACTAACAGTTATGCTATAAAAACCTATAATATCAAATGCTGGCAACCACAGTCAGTGCTGACCTACTTACACTATTGGCTCTGTTAAAAGAGAAATCTCAAAGCAGATGTGCCTTGATAATTCATTCCTTTTCAATGAATTAGATTCTAGCAACTGAATTTCAAATACAGGGCTAAGGAAGGCACACAGTAGTGATGTTCCAGCTTTTCGTTTTCAATTTTTTTCTGTGTTCATTTTGGAAATAATTAGGGATCCGTTTTATGAAGGGGTTTTTGAAGGGCAAAGTCCAATGTTTTAAACAATTTGTGGGGCAGTTGTGGAAGAAAGGTATGGCAGTCTGCATCTGTAAAACAGATATTTACCCTTAGAAATTCTAGGGTGCTGTCTACTTTGTTCTATAGAGGCTGATTGAATAGGAACCAACTCAAGGATTTTTGTTTTGGATGGAGTCAGTTAATTGCACTTTATGATCCATTTCACAGATCTTACAAGTTCTTGATTTTAAAGAAAATCATTCCTTCAGTTAATATTTGGCAACCTTAGTGTGTAAAAGAGAACTGAATTAAAACGTGTCTATCACCACTCACTGAAAACCTCAATCAGCAGCATCTATCTGCCTCCATGAAGCATTAAGTAAGCACCTGTCCTGTGTCAACTTCTATAAAATAAAGTTTCACATAAATAAAACTTGTGTCTTCTAGTTGATTTCAATTCTTAGCAACCCTGTAAAACAATATAGAGATGTCACTTTGGATTTCTGAGACTTTTAAAGTATATATTTAGGGAGCAGCCAGCCTCATCTTTCTCCCTAAGATAGACTGGTGGGTTCAAACTTTGTGATTGGCGGTTCAATGTCTAATGCATAACACCACCAGAGCTCCTTATCAAGTTCTATACTATTAGGTAAAATGGTCAAGTATGAGAGTGGTTGCAAAGTGATACACCTTATAATACTCCAACTCATTCTGGCCCAGTACACAGCACAATGAAACACTGACCAGTCTCACACCATTCTTCTTCTTTGTGAGTATTTATTTATTTATTTTGTTTTTTATATATCCATGAAAGTTGTGAAGCCTACAGAGGGCAAATTTATGAAAACTTGGACATAGCCAAACATTTCGAAGGAATGAATTTCTGTGCCTGCAGGATCAAGACAAAAGTTTCAGGGGACACAAAGGTCCCTTGGTACAATATAATTCATAAAAGCATCCAAATTTGAAGAGTCTCAACTTGAGCCTTTAAAACATGTGAACTGCCACAGTAGGTACAACTGTTTGTCTCTCCCTATCCAGAGGAGAGAAAAGGCTGAAAATCAAAATACATAAGGAAACCATTAGTCCAATTGACATACAAACCATTAAAACATCAGTCTCTACAATCCTGACTAGAAGAACTAAATGGTGCCCAGGTCTCTGAAAAGGAACATATTAGGAGATTGTGAATATAAATGTCACTGCAAATGGGTCAACTCCAACTCACAGCCACCCTTTTAGGGCTGGGTAGTTGAGTTTCCAAGAATTAAAAAAAATTAAAAATTTTATTAATTAAATTTAAAAATTTAATTAAAAATTAAGAAAAAATCCTGTTGTGTTTCCAAGTCATACAGTTGAAAAGTCCAGTCTTATCAAGAAGAATTGTACAAATGTGCTTGACATACTAGATGGACGTATGGACTGTGATAAAAGTTGTATGGACACCAGTAAAATGATTATTTTTTTAAAGAGTTGTACAGTTATTGCCACAATCAATTAAAGAACATTTTCTTCTTCCTTGTCCTCGTTGTTAAGTCAAGTAATATTTTTTTATTTATTTTATTGAGGACTCACACAACTTCCATCACAATCCACACATCCATCCACTTTATGCAAAGCACATTTGTACATTTGTTTCCATCATCATTCTCAAAACATTTCCTTTCTACTCAAGCCATTGATATTGGCTCCTCATTTTCCCCCACTCCCTCCCAACTCCCCCTTCCCTCGTAAACCCTTGATAATTTATAAATTATTATTATTTTGTTATATCGTACCCTGTCCAATGTCTCCCTTCACCTTCCTTGTTTTTTTTACCCCAGGGAGGAGGTTATATGTAGATCCATATAATTGGTTCCCCCTTTTTACTCCACCTTCCCTCTACCCTCCCAGTAGCCCCACTCTCACCACTGGTACTGAAGGGATCATCTGTCCTGGATTCCTCAGGTTTCCAATTCCTATCTGTACCAGTGTACATTCTCTGGTCTAGTCGGATTTGTAAGGTAGAATTAGGATCCTGATAGTGGGGATGAGGAAGCATTTAAGAATCAGAGGAAAGTTGCGTTGTTGCTACACTGTACCCTGACCACCTCATTTTCTCCCTGCAACCCTTCTGTAAGAGAATGTTGCTTCACCTACAGATGGGCTTTGGGTTCCCAATCTGTACTCCCCCTCATTTATAATGATATAAGTTTTAGTTCTTTGATGCTTGATACAGATCCCTTCAACAATTTGTGATCACACAGGTTGGTGTGCGCCTCCCTTGGTGGCTTTGTTGCTTCTGAGCTGGATGACCACTTGTTTACTTTCAAGCCATTAAGACCCCCTTGGCTATATCTTTTGTTAGCAGGGCACCATCAGCTTTCTTCAACACTTTTGCTTATGCACACATTTGTCTTCAGTGATCGTGTTGGGAAGGTGAGCATCATGAAATACCAATTTAATAGAACAAAGTATTCTTGCATTGAAGAAGTACTTGAATGGAGGCCCAATGTCCATCTGCTGCCTTAATACTAAGCCTATAAGTATATGCATGTAGATCTATTTCCCCATCATCATATATAAATATATTTACCTATATACATGCCTATGTTTAGACCTCTATAAAAGCCCTTTTCCTCCTTATTTCTTTTCCTTATTTCCTATTTCCTTTTATTTTCCTCTTGTTCCACTTTCATGCTCAGTCTTCATTTGGGTTTCAGTAATTCCTCTCAGTTCCATTACCCTTGATCAATCCCAACCAGGCTTCTCACACCCTGCTTGCCACTGATTTTGAATCACTTGTTCCCTTGTCGCTGGGTTGGTCAACACCACCTCCTTTCCCCCACCTCTCCCTCTCCCTTGTCCTTCCAGAACCATCAGTCCCATTGTTTTCTCCTCCAGACTCTTCATCCATCTGATCATATCTAGATAGACTTGAAGAGATAATGATATGTACAAAAAACCCCACAAGACATAGCAAGGCAAAGTGACAAAAGAAAATAAAATGATGACAACAAAAACAAGGTCCAGAAAAATATATAAATATGTAGAAATATAAAAATAATAACAAAAGAAAAACTAGTAACCAGTTCAAGGTCTGTTTGTTGGCCTCCAGGAGTATCCCCTGGTTGAGTCTGATGAAGTATCACACCCTGGCCCCAAAGTCTATTCTTGATACTCCCTTGGAAACTCCATGCTCTGCTCCCCCTGCTGCCCTGCTGCATGTCCTCCGTGTTTTGCCTCAGTGTGGTGGAGTCAGACCACGTGCAATCCCCACTCTGCATCTTCAGGTCACACCATTCTTATAATTGTCTGACTCCACCAGTTGCAGCCACAATGCCAACTCAGCATATCAAGGGCCTTTGTCTTTTTCACTGGCCCTCTGTGTTACCAAGAATGATGTCCTTCTCGAGAGATTGGTCTCTCCTAGTAATTTGGCTAGAAAACATGAAATGAAGGCTAAGGAGCATTCTGGTTGTACTTCCTCCAAGACATATTTTGTTTGTTCTTCTGACAGTCCATGGTAATTTCAGTATTCTCCCCCCACACAGTAATCCAAATGCATTCATTGTCTAGCTTTCAAATGCATATGAGGTGATCAAAAATCCCGTGGCTTGAGTCAAGGTCATCTTAGTCCTCAAAATGACATCTTTGCTCTTTACCGCTCTGAGGTCTGATGTAGTATAATTTTTCTAGGAAAATACATTCTTTTATTTCTTGATGGCTGCTTTTACGAGTAAAACAAAAATTCTTGACAATTCAAGGTTTTCTCCCTTTATCACGATGCTACTAGTCCAGTTGTAAGATTTTTATTTTCTTCACATTGGGTTGTGATCCACAATGAAGATTGTCGCTTTGTTGGATTTGGGTTTGTCTATTTTGTTTTATCATAAACAGTAAATGCATGTCATCTTTTTTTGGCTTTCAGTCATCAATATTGCAGAATCTATGTATCATAGGCTTGCAAAAAAGCTATCCCCCAATCAGATGCTATAGCCTTCTTCACTTGCCAGTTTCTTGAATTATTGCCAGGCATACTGATTAGATAAGCATTGTGAAAGAATACAACTTTGGAGCACACCTTTCCTGATTTTAAATCACGTATAAGTCCCCTGTTCTTTTTGAATGAAATACTTCTTGACCTGCATACTGATTCTGCTTGAACACAATTCTGAGTGTTTCATTCTGGAACTCCCATTCATTGCCATGATATCTGTAGTTTCTATGATTCACACAGTCAAGTGACTTGGCATAGTCAATAAAACACAAGAAACTTCTTTCTTGTATTCTCTACTTTTAGCTAAGATCCATTTGATACTAGCAATGATATCCCTTATGCCATATCCTCTTCTGAATCCAACTTGAAATTCTGTCAGAACTCTATAGATGTGGTTTTTTCATTGTCTTCAGAAAATTTTACTTCGCATGTGATAATAATGACATTTTTGCATATTTCTGGCCTCTGTTGGATCACCTTTCTTTAAAATGAGCACAAATACAGATCTTTTTCAGTGAGTTGGACAGGTAGCTGTTTCCAGATTTACTGGGCTAAATCAGTGAATGTTTCCAGCACTACCTAAGCTTGTTGAAAGATCCTAATTTACAAAAAAAAAAAAAATTTAATTTACATTCCATCAACTCCTCCAGTGTTGATTTTTCCCCTCAATGCCTTCCCCGCAGGATTTCTTCCTTCAGAACCTTCAGCTCATAAGCGCTCTGGACACATGGACTCAGGACAGATAAACCCCTCAGGAACAGTAGTGGAGAATTGATATCATGAGTGTAGGAGGCTGGTCAGGGAGGGAGAAGGGAGAGAAAGGGACAAACCCATCACAAGATTGGATATATAAACCCCCCAGAAGTGGATGAATCACAGAAATGTGCATGAAGGGGACAATGGACAGTGTAAGATATTTAATAACAATATATAATTGATCAAAGATTCACAAGGGGTGAGGGGAAAGAGAGAAGAGGAGCTTTATCAAGGACTCAAGTAGAAAATTTCTTGGAAATGATAATGGCAACATATGTACAAATATGCTTGATACAATTGATGTATGGAATGCTATAAGAGCTCCAAGAGCCCCCAGGAAAAAAGAACCTTCAGCTCTTTATCTATGCTGATTCATTTCTTTTGGGTCCACTGCATTCTTTGTATATGTTGCTTGTATTCTTTCCATCTTTTTTGATACCTCCTATATCGTACAAAGGAGCCCTGTTTTCATAGTGGATTTCCCGTTGGACTGTTACCCCAAAGTTTGCTGTTTGAAACCACTCTGTAGGAAAAAGATCAAAATTTCTAATCTCATAAAACGACTCTTCTACTCTATCCTATAAGGTCACTATGAGTCTGAATTGACTCAATAGCAATGAGACTTTGTTTGTTTTTTGCATCTTTCAGTATTGGGGGAATCAAGTCAATATTGCAAACTGATGATTGATTTTTTTCTTCAATGCTTTTAGCTTGATATGTACTATGTTTTTCCTTTTTCTTTCTAACTTTGGATCTTGGCACACTTCTAGTGTTTTGCTTTCTCTTCTTTTTTTGTTGGGGGGGGGCCACACCACTGCCCTCTGGTGGTCATGGGAGCTACCCAGCCCTGCTCCTGAGAGCCGCCGCTGGATTCGAACCGCCAAGTCTGCAGGTTGCAGTCCCGGACTCAACCATTTACACCACCGGGGCTCAGCCCCTTTACGTTCTCTTCTTAAGTTGCCTTTTTGATCACCTCTTTTACCTCAGGACTTCTTCCATTCACTTTAGTTACTCTACGTTCAAGAGCAGGTTTCAGAGTCTCTTTTTTTACCCCAACAGCTTCATTGGTAGGAAATTTACATATCATTTAATTAAACGGTTCCATCATATCAAGGACAGAGTCTCTTCTAAACCCCACTTTGATCTTTTCACTTTTTCGAATGGCATTTCACTTTCTTCATGTTTGAAGACATATATGCTCTAAAGCTCATCAGGTTTTTGGACATTGATTTCCGTTCCATTAAATCTGTTCTCAAGATCAAGTCAAAGTAGTGTTTTGACTCTTGTGAACTCATGTGTCTTCATTTTTTTTCACTTCAACTTGAACGTTCATAGAAGCAATTGATAGTCTGTTCTACAATTGACCCCTGGTTTTGTTTTTCCTAATTATATTAAGCTTCTCCATCCAGTCTTTGAACCATTCAACTTGGTTCCCATTTATTCCATCTGGTGATATTCATATGCTTAGTCACCATTTCTGTTTTTAAAAAAGTATTCACAATAAATAAATGTTATAAAATTCTATCATGTAATTTCTAGTTTCGTTTCTATCAAGGACACATTTTCCAACTAGTGATCCCTCCTTTTTATTATCAACTTTCATATTCTAATTAACAGTAATTATCAATGTATATTGACTGCAAGTTCATTCAATTTCAGATTGAAGAAGTTGGTAGAATTTTTCAGTTTTTATAAATGTGGCCTTAGTGATGGGTACCTGAATTTGAATCATATTTGTACTGTCTTCCTGAGCTGGTCTTCCTTATAGACATAAAAATGCTATCCTATCACAGACAACATTGGATTTCAAGGGAGGTCTTCTTTTATATATAAAAGGCACTTCTTTTACAATTCTTTTCAAAAAATCATTTTATTAGAGGTTTGTACAACTCATCACAATCTGTACATACACGCATTGTATTCTCAAAACATTTGCTTTCCACCTGAGCCCTCAGTATCAGCTCCTAATTTTTCCCCTTCCTCTCCACTCCACCTCCTTCCTGAACCCTTGATAATTTATAAATTATTATTATTTTGTCATATCTTACAATGTCTGATGTCTCCTCCACACACATTTCTGTTGTCCATAGCCCAGGGAGGGAGTTATATCTAGATCCTTGTAATCGGTTCCTCCTTTCTACCCCAACGGTAGAGGGAGTAGTGATATCATGAGGGTAGGAAGCTGGTCGAGGAAGGGAAAGGGAGAGAAAGGGGCAAATCCATCACAATATTGCCTATATATAAGATTGGATATATTCTACCCTATTATTATCCCCACTCTCACCCCTGGTCCTGAAGGGATCATCTGCCCTGGATTCCCTGTGTTTCCAGTTCCTATCTGGACCAGTGTAAATCCTCTGGACTAGCTGGATTTGTAAAGTAGAATTGGGATCATGATAGTGGGGGTGGGAGGGAGTATTAAAGAAATAGGAGAACACTGTATGTTTCATTGTTGCTATATTGCACCCTGACTAGCTCGTCTCCTCCCCATGACCCTTCTGTAAGGGGATGTCCAGTTGCCTACAGAAGGGCTTTGGCAAGGTAGACCTTAAAATGTTCTTTTTGGTATGAATTCTCTGGGAATTGGCATTCCCAGCATAGTAAACCATATGGTGGTCTAATTCAAATTGGTCAATACCATTCCACTCCAGGTCACTAGTATCTGATATCATTAGATATACATTTCAGGTTAATTTTTGAGGACTTCTGATTTTCTGGAATTCATATTTTTGCATTGGGCATTCCTACTATCCATAAATGTTTCCAGCTATTTCTTCTCATTTTGAACCACACCCTGAGAGCAGATGAAAATGCCAAGAACTTTCCTCCATCCACATCATTAAGCTGAACTCTTTTTGAGAAGATAGTCTCTGCAGTCATATTTTCCAATCTGGGGAGTGGGTCCTCATCTTCCATTTCTCTAGAAAACCCTTGTCTGTTGCTACTCATAGGTTTTCGGTGGTGACTCCCTCAGAAATGGCTCTCCAATCCCTGACAGTCAGAGTTTGAAAGGTTCCCTGAGATCTCATCACCATGATGATCCTGCGGATTGGTCTTTGAAAATTCCTCTGGAGTACCTTTCAGTATCACAGCAAGTCACAACCAATTGACCCACAAGTGGGGGAGCTTCATAACAAAGACATGCAAAAGTTATCCTCAGAAGGTGAACAAAAGCAACAGGCAACTGCCTCGTGATGATGTGGGCATTTAACGCTGCATAAACTCTAAAGATGTTCTTAACATTATACTATGTCCTTTTCAGAAACCTTTCATTTAATCCTAAAACTATCCTACAAAATGGACATTGTTTTCCTGGTTTTAGCTTTGTATGGACGGAAGGAGGATGGGGTTAGGGGAAAATGGTAACAATGGTGGTGGAAGTAGAATCAAGTCTATCTACATCATAGGTCATCTGACAGTGACAAGGAACTATGGAAGATTTTTCAAGCAGACTCATAACATTGTTTGATTTCATGTCACAAAAGGCAGTATGTTAGATTAGGAGGATATGCTCTTGGGAGTTTTCTGCAGTGAAACTTTGCTGGGTCACTAACTTCAAGCAGGAAGAGTATTGTCCAGAGCTGTAACAGATTAAATCACAAAAGGGCCATAATCAAGAGAACTTTATCAGGGCAAGGTAATATACCCAGCCATCACTCCCATAGTTCTAAAAGCACTGCTCCGGGTATTGGCTCACTCATTTGACAACTTTGGTTTTAAGCAGGTGGTACCTTACAGGGGTGTGAAAATCGAGAACTGCATATCAGAATCCTGGCCTTTTTTGTCTGATAAAGAGATTAAAAAAACTCTCACCCAGAATATGAAGCAGAATTATTATAGCCATCGTTCAGAGTTATGCAGAGCAAAGAACAAACACACTTAGTACTCCTCAACATTCTGTTTGACCTAATGCATGTAGATGTTGTTCTGTACTTGTTCTAATCAGAGCAGACTAAACCAACTTCCCTGCACACACTGATTAATGTGACCTTGACTGTAATGTAACAGAACTCCATTCTGTCTGCAAGTAAGCGTCTCTGAGAATCTTCTTACAAACACTGACTTTCAAGTCTCATAGCAGACCAATTCATTCAGGGTCTCTCTGGAAAAGTCCCAGGAAATGATGTTTTAACAATGGTCCCAGGCGTTTGTGCTAAGCAACCAACTTTGAGAACTTAAACCTTAAGGAACCCATAAGAGTTACATAAGGTGGTTATAGAAAGGTGAATTGCAAATCATTCTTATTTAAGATTTAGGGGTTTTGAACATGATCACCCATACCACAAACAAATTATGTGTTTACCTGTCTTAGCATATGTGTCAAGTGTTCTAGAAAGGTGAAGACAAAACTACTATTCTGCAAAAATTGTCGAGAGGCTGTTGAATCTCAGAAATGATTATTGAATCACTTTTTTAATCTTAAAGAATTAGGTTTTAAAATTCAGTTTTCAAAAAAAACCCCACCAACTTATATCTTTTATCATATAGTTTACTCCAAGAGGAGCAATGATGACCAAGTTATTTGTGTTGTTGTTGTTTTATTTTTATAAATCACTTTATTGGGGTCCCATACAACTCCTATCATGATCCATACATACATCAATTGTATAAAGACCACATTTGGACTTTTGTTGCCACCATCACTCTGAAAACATCCTTCTTCCATCTGGAGCCCCGGTACCAGTGCCCCATTTTCCCTCCCTCTGCAATCCCTCTCCCCTATAAACCCTTAACAATTTACAAATTGTAATCACTTTGTCATCCGACAAAGTGACATCGGATACACTGTCCGATGTGTCCCTTCACCCAATTCCCTCTTGTCCACACCTCAGAGAGGAGGTCATATGTAGATCCCTGAAATGGGTTCCCCCTTTCTATTCCACCATCCCTCCACCCTCCAAGTATCACCACTTCCACCACTAGTCCTGAGGGATCATCTATCCTAAATTCCCCATGTTTCCGACTCCAGTGTACATCACTTGGTCTATCTGGATTTGTCTGGTAGAATTGGAATCATGATGGCGGGTGGGAGGAAGCATTTGGGAAGTAAAGGGAAATAACATTTTTCATTGTACTACACTGTACCTTTACTGGTTCATCTCCTCCCTGCAACCCCTCTGTAAGAGTATGTTGCTTCACCTATTGATGGGCTTTGGGTCCCCAATCTGTACTCCCCCTCATGTATAATGATATAATTTTTGTTCTTTGATGACTGATACCGGATCTCTTGGACACCTCATGGTCACACAGGCTGGTGTGCTTCTTCCATGTGGCTTTGTTGCTTCTGAACTAGATGGCCACTTGTTTACTCAAGTCTTTAAGACCTCAGACACCATATCTTTTGATAGCCCGGCACCATCAGCTTTCTTAACCACATTCACTTATGCACACATTTGAGTAGACACTTCTTTAAGGCAGACCTGCATAATTATAAAACTAAAAATTCTAAAAGACAAATTATTACTGAATAGTAATTTAGGCACAATCTAATGCCTTACTTATTGTTCTGAACTTTTTTTGAATTAGCAAAATACAAAAGCATTCATATTAAACATGTATTAGTATATCACTATTTCACACAGATTAAATTGCTGGGGAAGTGTTTATGTTCCCATTAGGATATTTGAGAGGAGCTCTGATGGCTTAGTAACACACTGGATTGCAAACTTCAAGGTCAGCTATTGGAAGTCACCAGCAACTTCAAGGGGAAAAGACAATGCTTTCTACCCCCATAAAGTTACTTCCTCAGAAACTCACAGGGGCAGTTCTATCTTGTCCCATGGGCTCGTTACGAATTGTCATTGACTTGAAGTCAGTGAGTTTGATTGAAAGGTGTTTTAAAATAATTGATATTTTTGATAACCTACATGGTATCACAGAGTATTTTAAGTACCTTTAAGAATGTGAAGCATTTCTCACTCTCTTCCAATCAAATTTAGTGTCTACTTAACTCATGAGGTTGGCATAGTAAATTGAATAACTCAAAACGAATAGTTTTTAATGGTGACATTATGAAAACATCAATAAAACACTCCACACCAGAGGTTCTTGTACATTATTATTCATAGAATATGCATACAAGAATGCTCTACTCAGGATCATTGTTTGCCTGGTAGCCTTTCTTTTACTGTGTGTCGGGGAGTGAGGGATTGTTTTATTTTGTTCTTTGAGTATTTATCATCTATCCATAAGTTTTTCTATGGTTGGCTCATCAAAACTGGACAGCCAATTCCTGTAATGTAGTCTGTTCTTCATCTGCAAGTTCTGCTGCGCTTGTCTGAGCAGCACTGCTGAAACGTGAGATAAGAGAGCCCTAACTTCCAGCAACACCCAGGAGCTGACAACAAGGATATGACTTGAGGATGAAAGTGTGCCTGATCAAGCCATCATATTTTCAATTGTCTCATATGCGTGTGAAAGTTAGAAGCTGAAGAAGGAAGACTGAAGAAGAATCCATGCTTTTGAATTGTGGCGCTGAATTTGAAATTGTGGGCATTGATATTGCCATGGATGCCAAAAGAGGAAACACATCCGACTTGGGGGCAGTACAGTCAGAAAGCTCTTTAGAGGCAAGGGTGGTGCGACTTCTCAGGTACATATTTTGACATGTTATCAGGAGAGCGCAGTGCTTGGCAAAGTAGATAGGCAGCAAAAAAGAAGAAGACCCTTGATGAGATGGGTTGGCACAATGGCTGCAACAATGGACTGAAGCAAAGGGAAAAATTTGAGAATGATACAAGACTGGGAAGGGTTTCTGGAATCAACTCAATGCCACTTAAAAGCAACAGTAACATGGCTGAGCCCCGGTGGCGTAGTGGTTGTACGTGGGACTGCAGCCTAAAGGGCTGGCAAATCCAGCAGCAGCAGTAGCTCTCCAGGAGCAAGGCTGGCCTCCTAGTCCCACCAGAGGGCAGTGATGTTCCCCCCCAAAACAACAACAACATCTGATGATCTAATGACACCTAACTTTAACTTGCTTTTGAGGTAAAGTCACTAAAGCCTCTGCTTCCAAAAGCAAGAAGCAGAAGTATGTATGCATACACATACAAACATATATTAATCACATGAAGAGATTTCCATAACTCTTGAGAAAATGTAGCAGGGAACCATTTATAAATTTTCTTTTTCTTGAGGATATTGATCAGATAATCAAGGGAAATGCTTTTTCCCTGCAAGTGCTCAGAGTGGAACTGTGTGAAAATAAGATACATCATAGAAACAGAATACATATTCTGTACTGCAGAGAGGATTCCAATAAAGATAAAAAGTGGTATAATATATCATAATTAGGATAAATAAGCTATATATTGATATTTAAGCATGGAAACTTAGTGCTTATGCATTAATTTGAATAAGATTGAAACTGAAAAAAAGAGTATGCAATAGTTATATTGTACAGAAGATGCTCATAAAATAGAAGAAAAAAAACAGAAAATAATGCTGTTCCTCTAAATTTTAAATCTGATATTTCAAATATGTGATCATACAATGGCCTTTATTAGGAAACATAAATCGTTTAATATATTTTATTTTGCTATGTGATACATTTTAGCACTCGATTTTGAGTCAGACATTTTCTCCACTCAAAGTACAGAAAGGGTGGGGTTCTTCAGTTCCTTCACCACATACTGCCACTGACTCTTCACCAAAGCCAGTCGCAGAAAAGCAAGTTCCACTTTTCGGAAAGTCACTTAAATTCCTTGGTTACGCCATCTGGAGGCAACTGATTCCAGATGGGAGAATTTTCCTTCTTCCTGACTCACTTTCCTTTGTGGCCTCTAACTTTCCCTGGGAGGGACTTCCTTGATCATTCCCCCCCAAGGACACCTCTGAGATGGGAACTGAAAGTATGCCTGCTTGGGGAGCCAGCTCAGCCTGTGAGCCTGCTTCCTGCTGGTGTCCACGGAGGCAAAGGGGAAAGGGATGTCGTGACACGGATAAAGGGCAAAGGCTTCAGCATGGTTTAACATGTTTACAAGGCGGACTGCTGGTTTCTTTGGCCCACGGCATTTTTTTCAAAAATGTAGCTGAATAAATTGGTTTGATTCATGTATGGTTCCCATGCATCTAAACCAAGTGGAAAAATTCCTCTGGAAATAGAAGCCTGTAGCTCCAATCTTTCGCTTATTGATTTCATACAGTAGCCGTGTTCCTCTCTCTAAATTAAAAAAGGCAAGGATATATGAGAAGTCTCTGCTTTCAGCCAAGGTGCTTCCACTTGTTAGGTTTTTTGTAGATGCCATCAAGTCCATTCTGATTCACGGTGACCTGATGAAAAACGGCCAAACAGTGCACAGTCCTGTGACATCCTCACAATTGTTACTATTTGAGCCTTGACAGAATCTTTGGCTGAAAGCAGAGAATACCGGAAAGACGTTTGTTTGGGATCTGTTGTCTTGAAAAACGCATTCGGCTCCGTGGATCCTAACAAATTCTGGATAGCTCTGCTCACGCGGAGCCTGTCATGTGAATCCAGAGGTAGTCCTGCAGCAGAGCAGGAAAAACCTGCCTGGTGTAAAATCAGACAAGGTGTGCTACAGAGCGGTAGCCGTTCAATCTGTTTGCCAAGCGAATCGTCAGAGAAGCCGGCTTAAGGAAAGAAGACCGTGGCACCAGGATGAGAGAAGGGCTCATTAAGAGCCTGCAATACGCACAACCCTGCCTCCTGAAAGTGAGAAAGGTCAGCACTTGCTGACGCTGCCACTGATCAAGGCCCCCAGCCTTCAGTATGGATTTAAGTCCAATTTAAAGAAGACCGAAGGCCAATGTCAGAATCAGACCAGGAGGTAATAGCATAAATGGACAAAGGGATGCAGTTGTTAAGGACTTCATCTTGTTTGGATCCACGATCAGTGCTCAGGGAAGCAGCCTTCACAAGATGAAGCAATGGCATTGTATTAGTTAAATCTACTGCACAAAATTTCTTTTAATGCGTTGAAAAGCACGCATGCTACTTTGAAGACTAAAGTGCACCTGACCCTGTTACAGTATTTTCAATTGCCTTGTAGGCGTCTAAAGGTTGGACTTTGCCTAAGGAAGACCGAAGAAAAATTGATGCATTTGAATGATAAGGCTGGAGGAAAAAAATATTGAAAGCACCATGGACTGCCAAAAGAACAAACATATCTGTCTTGGAAGAAAGACAGCCAGAGTGCTTCTTAGAGGCTAGGATGGTGAGATTTCTCCTCTTGTCCTGGGACATGTTGTCGGGAGAGACCAGTTCCTGGAGAAGGACATCATGGTGGGAAAAGAGGAAGGCATTCAATGAGCTTGATGGACACAGTGGCTGCAGAAGAGGACGGCACAGGTTCAGACAATGTCCCTTTCTATTGCACAGGGGTCTCTATGAGTCAAGTCAACTCGGCAGCACCTAAAAACAAGAACGTATCCATCAAAAGAGTTACGAGAATCTGCAGACCGGGGGCATTTTTTCAGTAGCAACAAATCAGACAAAAGGCCCATCACTAAAATCTATAGAAAACTGTCACATCTCAACAAGGAAAAGGCAAATGCTCTAATTTTTTAAATGGCAGAGGAGATAAATGGGCAATCCAACAAAGAAGATATCCAGGCAGCCAACAAACAAACATATGAAGAAATGGTTGTGATCAGTAGTCATCTGACAGATGAAAGTCAAAACAATGAGATATCACCTCACACCGGCATTGATATCAGTTCAAGGTAAAAATAAAGACAGAAAATAGCAATTGTTAGAGAAGGTGTGGGTAGATTGGAACCATTATAGATGGGACTTTCACCCTCCTCACGCCCTATGGAAAGTGGTGTGGTGCTTTCTCAAACAAATGGAGTAGGAATACTTTGATGGCCGAGTAACCCCTTTTCTTTGTGTAGATCCTAAAGAAGCAAGAAGTATAACACAGACAGATATGTGCACACTCGGGTTCATCACGATTTACAGAAAGAAGAGACAGAAACTATCTAAAGGTCCATAAGGATAATAAGCTTTGGTACACACATGCACAATGAAATACTGTGTGCCGCTAAAGAATCATGATGCAACTGTGAAACACATGGATGACATGGATCACGACATGACTGGATTTGGAGGACATATGCTGCGTGAATTTAGTCAATCATAAAGAAACAAATATGGGAAATCTGTTACTATTCACTGGGACAACAGGACATTAGGAATAAAAATGTTATATTATAAAACAAAAATTTTATAAAGATAAAAGATTTTCATAACTAAAGAGGAGATTGTGATTATTACTAGGGGTTTGAGGGAGAAAGAAGGAAAGGAAAGTTATGGATGAGGGTAGATAGGTGTTCACCAGGGTGAAGAGGGAGTGAATAGTCGACATGAAGGAGAAAAAAATCAATTGGGTGGGGGCAGGGATAAGGCAAACTACTGGGAGATTCAATAAAAACACTTGTGTTGTTGATACAAAATTGACTATCTGAAACTTAAACCACCACCTAATTCACGTTAATTTTTTTAATATAATAAAAATCAAAGAGCAATGTTTGACTGAAACAATTTTCATTCTCTCTTCAGATAAATGGTGAGTTTAGGACTAATCCAACAGCTGCACAATTATTAGACCCTTCCTGTTGTCCTAGTCTCTCATTATCAACAAATGGGTCAAAAGGGCTGCTTCCTCTGCAGCCATCATGTCTGAATTCTCTAATAAAAAGAGGAGAACAACCACCCTCACTTTAAGTATAGTGCACAGAAGTGTCCCAAAGGAATTATCATAAAATTGCACTGTTTTATCACATCATCATACACTTAACCTATGGTGTCACTAGGACTCCTTCTTCTTGGTCCAGTCACAATTTATTCCTGTTGTCCCCTATTTAGTAACAGAGATTTCATGCTCTGATTGTGAAGATAAAATGCATGGTCACTCTTAACTATAATTCCAGATATCATAAATTTGTACATATAGTTTTATTTTTTAAAATACTGTTATATTAAAACATGCACCTTGTTTCCTGTGGACAGAAAATAAAATAATACTAATACCCTATGATCTCCATTTTACTTCAGCTAAGAGAAATGTTAAAGTCAAATCACAGTACAGGTGCTGTTATGTATCTGACAGATGACAGAGAAAATCTGCTTCAGTCAGATGGGGTGTCATTGTTCTTTAAGTTATTCTTTAAACTGCCTCAAGTCTTTTTTAAAGTAGAAAGGGTATTATGTCCTAATATGAATAAATACATATATATAGCTCATCACAATTGTGTTGGGGGGAAATGTATTTTTAGGAAAGAAAGAAAAGAGAAAAGCCATCAAGATGTTAATAATACTGTGTTCAGAGAATAAGATTCTATATCTTTTCCTATCTTTCTCTGGATTCTAAATTTTCTTCAACTTCATTTCTTTATGATTTAAAATAAATGTCATAATTTCTATTAGTATTTATTTTAATCAATGATCAGTTAAACGGGTATACAAAATAGAGTCTTGTAGAATGAAGAAGACTGATTCTAGATTTAGATTTAGCATAGGTGTTGGTTGTGAGGATAAGTACTATGTCATTCCTAGCTATGATCATTGAGATGTAGAAAGTTTCATCATTGCAACTTACAATTTTAAAAATGGAGCATAAGAGCGTCACTTACAAAAAAAGACTGTGAGTTACAGTATGATGCTAACAGTACATCTTAATAAGAACTACAGGTGCATGTAACTCTTTTGTACATGTCCTAAGTGTGAAAATACATCTTCAGGAAGACCAAATAAAATTAATTCTACTGATAAAGTATTAAATCTATGCCTCCTGGGCCTAAACAAGGAAAAGTCAAGCCATCAATTAGAAAAAATAATGTTTTGGCCACATATAAAGCACAAAAGGTAGCATGAGAATCTGCATATCATTGAAAAAACAAAGAAAAATCGAACATACTTAACAAGTAAAGTGAACACCATAATATTAAGGGTAGGAAGTATTAAAGAACTAGAGGATTGTTATATGGTTCATCAGTAACATACCACACCCTGGATTTATCATGCCTTCTGTGTGTTCCTTCTGAGAGAACCTGTCCAATTATCTTACAGGCTTGTTTGGGGTCTCCCCTACATCCACGCCCCTTCACATAGATTTGGTTGTTTGTTTTTGAACTCCTGATACCTCTTCCCATAGACACCTCATTATCACACAGGCTGATGTGCTTCTTCCATGTGGGTTTTGTTGCTTCACTGCTAGATGGCCACTTGTTTAACTAGAAACCTTTAAGACCCCAAATGTCTTTTATTAGTCAGGCACCATCAGTTTTCTTCACCACATTTGCTTATGCACCTATGTTGTCTTGTCAGGAATGTGAGTATCACATTATGAGTGCAAGCCATTCTTGCACTGAGGTAAGATTTAAGTGTGTTAGATTTGCGTACATTTGTTTGTATACTTAAGATTTCACAGTACATGAAAATCAAGATAAATTACCCTTCAGAACAAGAGTAACAAGAGTAATGGTTCCCTGAGTGTATGGGAAAAGTTGGTGGGGAGTGAGGAACAGAGGGAATCGATAACATTGATGAGTGTATAACTCCACTCAATGGGATTGAATTACAGAATTGCATGTAAATGGATATATTGTAGTTGTAAGATATGGCAAAAAAAAAAAGTGAGGGTTTCCAGGGAGGTATGATGTGGGAGAGAGGGGACAAAAGGGAATTGATATTGAGTAGTTCAAAACAATTTTTTTGAAACTGATTGTGGTAGTAGTTGTATAACACTGCATAATGTGATTAGATGATGGAAAGTTATAATATCTGGAAGAGCACCCAATGAAATTATTGAATTTTTAAAAGAAAGAAAATGGCTATGACAATTGTGGACAAAAAATCAATAACAGGGTCGAGGTTAGGAATGAATACACCAAAAATCCGAACTTGCTGCCATTGGATCAGTGATGACTCATAACAACCGTCTATGGGTTTCTGAGACTGTCACTGTTTATGGAAGTGTACAGTCCAGTCTTTCTCACTCAGGGACGCTGGTGGTTTAGAGCTACCAATCATTTGGATCACAGCCTAACACAGAACCACTATGCCACTAAGGCTCCTTAGGAATGAACAGAGACAATACTGAATATATGACAATACTAAATATATATGAATTTATATAGACAATATTAAAATATATATGAAAAGATGATCACTATCACTTGTAATGAGGGAAATGACGATTAACAGTCAATAAATATCATTATAAATTATTAGGCAAAGATATACATATCTGACAATTGTTCAAAGGGATCTATCATCATCATCATCATCCTCATCATCATCATGCTCTTTCATTACCAAGTCTATGTCTTGTTTTTTCTTTTAGGACATGAACCAATGAGGTTACTTGCTAGTGATTCTTAAAAATATTAACCTAGATTACTTGTAATGTTGCTGTTTTTTATATTATTATTATTATTATTAAAATATTTTACTGGGGGCTCTAAAGTTCTTATAATTAGTCATACACCAATTGTATCAAGCATATTTGTACATGTGTTGCCATCATGATGTTCTGGACATTTACTTTCTATTGAGCCTTTAGTATCATCTCCTTTCCCCCCTCCCCAATTTTCATGACGTCTTGACAAATTTTAAATTATTATTATTTTCACATCTAACATGGACCACTGTCTCCCTTCCACCAGTTTCTGTTGTTTATCCTCCTGTAGGGTGGTGATGATCCTTTCCTTTTGACCCTTCTGTGAGAGGATGTCCAGTTGTCTACAGATGGATTTTAAGTCTCTGTTCTGATACCCTGGTTCTCAACCATATAGGTTTTGCTTGTTTGTTTGTTTGTTTGTTTGTTTGTTTGTTTGTTAGGGGTCTTCTGATATCTGTTACCCAGTCCAACAACACCTCATGATCACACAGCTTCGTGTGCTTCTTCCATGAGGGTTTGTTACTGCTCAACTAGATAGCCACTGGTTTATCTTCCAGCCTTTAAGACCCCATGGCTAATCTTTTGATAGCTATGCACCATCTGCTATTTCACATTAGATTGTGCACCCATTTTGTCTTTGGTGATTGTGTCATGAGGAGGAGCCTTACAGAATGCCAGTTGGTTAGAACAAAGTCTTCTTGCCTCAAGTCTTTTGCAGAGGCTTGAAGTCTGTTCACTACCTCAGTGTATTGCCACATAAATTTGTGTACCTAGGCCAGTACCTCTATTTTATGAATTAATTAATGTATTTACATATATGTACACCTATGTTTGTACTTCTACCCATAGCTTTGCTTCCTAGAGCATTCCTCTGTTTCCTTTTACCAACTTCCTGCCCCACCATCATGTTTGCTCTAACCATGTGCTTATAAAAAGGAACAATGGAAAAATAAAAAATAAAATAAATAAAAAAGAACAATGGGAACTAATTTTGCGAAGTACTAACAGTTCAATTCTGAGTCATAACAATCTTAAGCATTGCCCTATCCTGGTCCATTCTCACAATTTTGTTACGTTTGAGCCCCTTTGTGCAGTCACTCTGTCAATCCACCTCCTTGACCTTCTTCCTCCTTTTCACTTACTCTCCACTTACCAAGCTACTTTTCTAGAAACCGGTTCCTCCTGATACCATGTCCAAGTATATGGGATGAATTCTGGCCATTCTTATTTCTAAGGAGCATTCTGGCTACTAAATATACATATTATATATAACTGTATATAATAATATATACCATCTGT
The DNA here is from genome assembly GCA_004026705.1 of Nesogale talazaci. Taxonomy (NCBI): domain Eukaryota; kingdom Metazoa; phylum Chordata; class Mammalia; order Afrosoricida; family Tenrecidae; genus Nesogale; species Nesogale talazaci. The sequence goes on along the minus strand of PVJH01000231.1, from coordinate 229,115 downwards.
AAAACATATAATTTATAGGGGGTCTTATAGCTCTTATAACAATACATCGGCCGTATCAAGCACATTTGTACGTAGGTTGCCATAATCATTTTCAAAACATTTTCTTTCTACTTGAGCCTTTGGTATCAGCTCCTCTTTTTTCCCTCCCTCCCCCACCCTTCCACCCTCCATGAACCTTTGATCAATTATAAATTATTTTTATATCTTACACCATCTGCTGTCTCCCTTCACCCATGTTTCTGTTGTTCATCCCACTTGTTGTAAGAGGGGGTGTTATGTATTAATCACTGAAATCAGTTTCCCCTTTCTTTCCCTTGCTTCCCCCCCACACACACACACACCCCCAACCACCACCACTTTTCTCTACCCTCTTGGTGTTGTATTCCCATTACTATTCCTGAGGGCTTTATCTGTCCTGGATTCTGTGTGTCAAATCCAAATGCATAAGTTCTCCTCTGGTTTTCCTCATTCATGATCCAGTTTACACATGCAGATGAGGCCCTGAAAGTAGTGTGGCCCTTAGTCTTCAGAGAGCCACATTTGCTCTTGAATTTCATAAAGAGTTTGTGTGCAACAGCTGTCCCCAGTGTAGTAAGTTGTCTCGTTTCTTGACTGCTGTTTCCATGAATGTTGGCTATGGGTCCAAATAAAATGAGTTGTTTGACAATAAGATGGTCAGGAGTGTGGTCAGGGTATTCTTTAAAGGCAGAAATGATGAAACTTCATCTGATATATTTCGAATATGTTGCTAGGAGAATCCAGTCCCTAGAGAAAGGCATTACCTTTGGTAAAGCAGAAGGGCAGTGAAAAAGAGGACGGCTCTCCAGGACATGGACTGGCCCAATGACGGCAACCATACAGCAACAGGACCATTGTGAGGATGGCCCAGGATTTCTGACCACACAAATAAATGGAGAGAGGGCGTGCTGTGCATTAATGGTATTGTGTGGAAGGTAATCTCAACATTCTAAGCCAACCGATGCATTTGGATTACAGAGCTGGCTAAGAATATTGAAATCATCTTGCACTATCAGAAGAGCAAGCAGATCTGCCTTGTTCTTGCACTGCCAGAAGAACCAGCAGATTGGAGCCTCTACATTGGTACAGATAAGAGCTCTCGATACAAAAAATCCAGGATAGATAAAGCCCTCAGGAACAATAATGGGAATAGCACTACCAAGAGGGTAGAGGAAAGTGGTGGTGGTTGTGGGCGGGTGGGGGAAACAAGGGAAAGAAAGGGGAAAGCTGACTGCAATGATTAGTGCATAGCACCCCTCTCACCATAATTTGTACATACCATACTTCTGACCATACAAATAAAATGAATTATTTGACAATTCCAGTGTTTTCTCCAATTATCATGTTGTCAGTTTGGGTTGCTGTGAGGATTTTAATATCCTTTATATTGAGTTGTAATGTATGCTGAAGTTTGTGATTTTTTTTCTTATCAATAAGTGCTACAAATCCCCTTAACTTCAGTCAGTAAGGTTGAATCATCTCCAAATGGCAGGTTATTCGTCAGCAGTATTTAGATTCTGACACCATGTTCTTCATATTGTCCACTTTGTCAGCTGGCTTGCTCAGCCTACAAGTTGAATCAGTGTGGTAAAAAGATACCACCTTGATAGAGACTTTTTCTGACTTTGAACCATGCATGTTCTGTTTGAATGAAAGTCTCTATTTGTACATGTTTCTCATGAGTACATTTAGGTGTTCTGAAACTCCCCATGGTTCACAATGCTATTAGAGTTTGTTATAGTTGGTAGTGCTCTGCACAATCGAAAGTTCCTGCATTTGCATTTCTGGTCGGTGCCATCCTGTTGGTTCTGATTCCTAGAGAGCCTCTACACAAGAGCATGAAACATGGTCCAGCCCTGGGCCATCCTCACAATGGTACCATTGCTGTATGATTGCCGTCATGGTGACAGGCCATCTCCTGAAGAGCTTTTCTCTCTTTCACTGCCCTTCTGCTTTATCAAACATGATGTCTTTCTCTAGGCACTGGCCTCTCCTTGCAACATATTCAAAATATGTCAGATGAAGTTTCAGCACCCATGCCTTCAAAGAATACCCTGACCACACTTCTTCCAAAGCAGATCCATTTGTCCTTTTAACAGTCTGTGATGCTTTCAATATTCTTCTTCACCAGCACCACAATTCAAATGTGCCTGAATTGCTGATAAAAAGTAAGTAAGCATCCTTCTGGTATTCTCTATTTTCAGTCAAGATCCATGTGACATAAGCAATAAAACCCCTCATTCCACATTGTTTTCTGAATCCAGATTGAATTTCTGGCAGTTCTTTGTCTATATGTTGCTATGACCATTTTTGAAATGTGTTTAACAAAATTTTACTTGCATGTGATATTGGTGTTGTTTGATAATTTCTCCATTCTGTTGGGTCACTTTTGAGGAATGAATATGAACCACTAGTGGACTTGCCAATTGCTGCTTCCCAATTTGGTACTATCTAATAAAACTGATTAGGTCCATGCCCAACAATGAGAAATACAAAAAAAATTACTGTTACTCTGCTCCTGGTTCTTATTAATACATGCATGTTCTTGTTTTGTTGGGGGTTTTTTTTGTTACATGGTTACACGTGTCTCTGAAAACAGTGGATAAGTGCAGACAAATTCTCTCAGTAATGCACTTGTCTTAGTCTCAATAGGGTTCTTACAAAAAAGGTCCAATCAAAAAAGTGGCTTTTTAGGGGATCTGTTAGGTCAGTTAATGTCAACACAGAGAAGTTAGCATAGAAGTTTACAGTGACTGCTCTTAGGGATTATAAAAAGATAATCTTGATAGATTTCTTAAAAAGACACAGGAGAATTATGGGAACTTCTTATAATGAAGTTTTCAGAAAGTTGAAAACTACATTGGTGAGAAAAAGGGCCATCAATTTGTTCCAAGGAATTTCCTTCCAACCCCACAATACAACCAGTCACTCTATGGGGTAGTAGTGACTGCACTACTGGGAAGGCTTTGCTGAGAAACCTTATTCCACCCAACTACAACCCTGATCCTGCCCTCAATGACGGTTTTTAGTTTCCATAACCTAAAGGACATTTGAAAAGAACACAATTGGTAGTCTGTTGAGGGTGTCAAATGGCTATTTTTATGTGAGTAAATGTTAAGAGCATAGAATTATTTGGAGAAGGGTTGGGGAAATGGAAACACTGTCTTTGGAAGTATATAGACCTACATGGAAGATATATCAGGAAACAACAGCTTCATGTTTGAATAGTTAAGCAAAATACAGGTTTTCTATTTTTATCAATATTTTTGCAGTCATCTTTGTGTAGCACCCTCCTCCTGAGTGCAGAGAGGAGATGAAGTATTTTCTGATGAAGATCAAAGACCAAAACCTTTAGCTTGAATGACAACTCAGTGTGCAGAGAAAGCACCCCAGACCTCAAGATTACACTTAGAGACCACATGATGGTAGGTGGAGAAACACTGAAGTTTTAAAGGATGTTAAGTTCATTGGACCCACAATGTGTTCCGATGTGTTCAAAGAAGCAGTAGTCAAAAGATCAAAAGGAAGCAGCTGTCACAAAATCAAGCCACCCACTGCACAGAGTAATACTGCTACACAAACTCTCTTTTAAAGGATTGAAGAGCAAGGCTATCTCTTGCTGATAGCAGCTTCTTGGTCATCCATTTTGGCGTTGGCAAAGAATATTGAAAGTCTTCTGGACTTCCAAAAAAAAGAACAAGTAGCATTTTTTGAAGAAGGAAAGACAGAATGCTCCTTTAAATGTAGGATGATAAGAGTTCATCCAAGGTACATTGGACATATAACCAGGAGGGACCAGTCCCTGAAAAGGGACGTTGTGCTTAATAAAGTAGGTTCGTAAACAAAGGGGAAGTCTGGCAAGGAGCTTCCTTGCCACAGAACTGCAACAGTGAGGGGAAACACCGCAGTGTGAGGATGATGCCGGGCTGGCAGTGCTGTCTGTCATTGTGTATTGGGTCATTGGGTGGCTCCTAATGACAACAATAACACCCCCCAAACCACGAGAAATGCTGGGTGAAGTTCAACAAATATGCCTTGAAAAAAATCGATGAATTCACAGAAAAGTAATACTTAGGGCCAAAAATAAAAAGGAACTATGTTTTGTGAGTTGTCAATGTGGCTATATGCAGAATGCTATCCATTCCTATCATGAGGAGAGTGGGCTCTTTGGGACCACAAAGGCAGAGAACATGAGGCCCCTGCTCTGAGGGAAGCTGGAGGCTAGCTCCCACACCCCCAGATCCCCCATACACACCCAACCAGTTTCACACATTGAGGTATGCTCATGCACTTGTACATAAATATGGAGGCCAGAACCTTTTGTCTTTACCGAAATGATGGAGAAAAAAGATAGCACTCATCATCACTGGGATAGATAGATATATACACTCTCTATATTTGTGTAGAAGGCAAGTTTTCCAATACATTTTTTGTATAGTTTTTGTGAGGAAATTAGGTGCCTGACTTTCAGGTCAGCTTATACTCAGATGCAGTGCTTAATTTTATCACAAAATTGCATTAAAAATGTGCTGAAAAACTCTGCTTATACACGAGTGTATATGATACATATGTGTGTATATGGATGCATGTGTATATATACATACATATATATATATATATCCAAGCTTCCAGGTAGAAACTTTGTCAGAGTAGGTCTGTGTGACCTGTAAGTTTAGAAATTGCGTATGCACAGCCATAGAGACCCTGAGACAGGGTACGTACCTGGATGCAGGCCAGTTACAGAGCAACTGGAATAAACACCAAGGGTCTGTCAAGAGACCATTTACAGCAGCAGTTTTCAACCTGTAGGTCGTGACCCCTTTGGGGGTTGAACGACCCTTTCACAGGGGTCACCCTATTCATACCAGTAGCAACATGACAGTTGTGAAGTAGCAACAAAAATAATTTTGCAGCTGGGTGGGGGGGGCACCACCACCACATGAGGAACAGAGCTGTGGGTATGAGGAGAGCTAAGAGACAAAAGGAGTCCCTAGGTGACAGAGACAGTGAAGGACTCCACTATTAACCAAAGGACTGCAGACATTGACCCACACAAAAGCAAGTGGACAGCCAGTGGCATAGTAGATAGTACTAGCCACAATTTCAGTAGTTCGAAGCCACCAGCTGAGGGAGGGAGAGGAAGTTATCTACTCCCACCGAGTGACCGTCTCAGAAGCCCACAGGTGTGGTTCCACTCTGTCCTACAGGGTCCCTCTGAGATGAATAAACACGACGGGGCAGTGAGGTCTCTCGGCGGCCTGGCGACCTGCTTCAGAAGGACACAGTCTGGGAAACACTATAGCACTTAGGTGGTTTTGTTTTGTTTCTAGAGAAGGGATCAAATGTAACCGCCTAGTAGCAGCTGAGGAAACTGGATGGAAACTGCAAAACAGGACAGGCTTGGACAAACGTCGTGGTGTTGAGTGGAACAGTGACCTTCACTTAAGGAACAGTTTAAAGGGTGTGCACACAATAGGGGCACGTACGAGCATGTTTTTCCCATTACTAAATTGTTTTGGAACATTGATTGTGCTCTAAGTGAGAGTTTACAAGAAAATCAGTTGTCTCTTTAATAGTTCATGTGCAAAATATCCCATGGCCTCATTTCCAGCACCCTCCTCATTTCCCCCTGGGTCCCAAGGTTACTTTTGTTCAATTCCTTTGCCCTCACAAACCTCCTTATCTTTGCTTTGGGGCACTTGGTGCTTTTTTTTTTTTTTTTTTTTGGCTCCTCTTGGTTGATTGTTATAAGAAGCTCATTTCTCGTGGATGTTTTGGTTTATTTTATAGGTCAGTCTATTAGTTAGTTGAAAGGTGTTTTCTAGAAGTGGCTTCACATCCAAGATAGAAGATTGTCTTTTGGCAGTCTCTGTAAACCTGGTCTCAATGAGTTTGAATTCTGGCCTATATTTTTCATCCACACTAGTCCAGATCATCTATTTTGTTCCTGGCTGGTAGTGGAAGCTGGGCACCACCTCTGTTCTCACCCTAGAGTAGACTGAGGTTCCTCTGGGTCGTTAGTCCATGGAGTAATGATTTCCTGAGTCTTCAGGTTTCTTCTCCTTATCTTAGATGACCTCAAGAAAATTTTTGAGACTCCAAATACAGCTCTCCAAAGTAAGATGTAGAACATTACCTTACAGTCAAAATATTCCCTGACACTACGGTCTCTAGTCCTTAAGCCCTACAAAGTGTTTGGTTATGTCTAAGAATTTTCTAGCCCATGTCTTCAGTGTACTCTGTTATATATTTAGGTGTCTATTCAGCAGTTATAAATATGTATATATAATGCCCACAACCATACCTATGTAGGCACACAGGAATACTCCTGTAATACTTAGGAAATCTATTTAGCATATCTACTTTTGTATCCATTTATATTACTGTTGTTGCAATGTTTAGAATGCACTGTCATTCCAGTTCATTCTTTTCCCTCTCCATTGTGCTGACCCCACACATTTTGTGTACTGCATTTACTTTCATCCAAATTTACGCTGATTAACATGTGTCCACATTACCTTACAGTTAGAGCCCGGGTGGTGTCCCTGTTGGACTGCTAGCAGCGAGGTCAGCAGTTCAAAGCCACTGGTCACTCTGCAGGAGAATGATGAGGCTGTCTCCTCCCAAGAAGAGGGACAGCCTCCGAACACACAGGGGCAGCTCTCCTTTGTCGCATAGAGTTACTATGGGACAGCACGGACTTTGGTTTGGGAACCACGTACTCAGTGAAACTTCTCTCCCTCTCCCCATCCTTTAAAATGAGTTGTCCAACCACAAGCAGTTCCAGTGCTCCCTCCTCTCTTCCCCCTCCACTGTTTACTCCCAAGATCCCCTTTCCTTCTCTCTGGCTGTCTGCACCAGCACCCCACCCCACCCCTGCAGTCCCTATAACCTTTGTATCATTATCACTATCAACTCCTTCTGTGCTTCACAATGCATAAGAAGACCCCCACAAGCATTCAAAAAGCCAGGGAAGCAATTTCTGCCATGGAACAACTAGGAGGTACTTGTACCAGATCTTGTTCTTTTGATCATAGTGAAAAATCCAAGACTCATCCCCACTTATGATTTGTTCTATATAATGATCTATATTATCTTTTATCTTTCTTAAAAGACTGATAGAAATATTAGTTGTTTGAGTTATCAGTTCTTAGGCCAATACTTTTTGCACTCATCAAGTTAAAAACTTGCCAAGGCAAAGAAATGCTGAATTAAGTACACCATCATTCCTGGAGCTAATATGTCAATTCTATGCTCTTCTTCTGCACTTCAGCCATCGTTTTCTGTTTTAATTGATTTTTTCCTTTTTCAGACTTATGGTCTTTCTTCTCTTGATTCTACTCTGAGGTTTTCCTGTTCTTCTTTAAAATATTTTATCCATCTAAAACCTTTTAATTTGTTGCACAGTTCCAAAGATTTGGGGAATGTGCACTTGAGTTTTGTTTAAAATTTGCTGCTCAACCAAATTAGCATGAAGGGGCGTGAATGTAATGGAGACCCAGCTATCACCTGTATGCTAATTGGACAGTCCCTCTCAGAAGGAAGGATAAATCTGGAATGTGGTATACCACTAATGAAACACATAACTATCCTCTGGTTTTCTAATATTGTCTCCCCTTATTATTAGGGTTTTTACTTGTTTTACCTCATTAATCATGTTAGATTTGCATATGTTCACTTGTTTATATAAGCACATTTGGGACATGAAAGTCAAGATAGATTACCCTTCAGAAACAGTAACAGGAGTAATGATTCCCTGAGAGTATGGGAAAAGGGGGAGGCGGAATGGAGGACAAGGGGGAATATGCAGCTGATTGCACTGATGACTGTATTACCCTATTCTATGGGCTCAAGCAATAGAATTGCATGTGAATGAATGTATTGGATCATGTAAGATAAATAAATAAATAAGTGTTCCTGAGGAGTAGTAGGATGGGAGTGGGGGAAATTTAAAAAAAGCTTTTATCAAGGAGTTCAAGAAGAATGAATATGTTTTGAAGTTGTGCTCGCAATTGTACAATATTGCTGGAGGTGATGGAACTGTGAAATGTTATTATATCTGTAAGAGCTCCCAGTAAAAGGATTAAAGATATAAAATTCACTGTTAGTCCTGACCCCACCCAATATTGCTCTTTCCATACCATGAACATTAGGGTGCCTCTTTTTAAGGCACCCTAATGAGATTGAGTGAAGTATATTATTGTGAGAACTTTTCTGCAGTCATCCACTGATCACAAATCTATGTTTTAACATATTGTCTTTGCTATAAGCCCATATGTGTATAAACTGGAGCCCTAGTGTTGCTCTCCTTCTGACTCTTCATGTCTGTACATACAGCGGAATGAAACGTTGGTCTTGCTACCTCCTCACAATTGTTACTATATTGGAGTCCATTGTTGCAGCCTCTGTGGCTATTCATCTCCTTGACATCTTCATCTTGTGTGAAGACCCACTGCTTCCATTGAACATGATGTCATTTTCCAGGACTGGTCTATCTTGACAGCACCTCCACAGAACATGAAACCTCTGCCCTCTGAGCTTTCTTGGTCTGGGAGACAGAGCTGTGACACCAAAGACAGCAAGCGATGGGAGAGAAGTGCTGAAGAGGCAGTAAAAGCAGAGGCCAGAGCTCCAAGAGAACAGAGCACAGAGTTGCCAAGCACACACTGCCTGCAAAACCAGTACCTTCAGACAGGAGTCTCTCCAGCCTACAGAGCTAGAACCAAATGTCTTTGAGCAAAGGCTTATATAATAGAATGACAGGCCTTTGGGGCATTTATCGGCAGTGCCAAATAGCGTTTGTATCACTGTATGAACAGGGCAGACTCCATAGGATTTTGTGGCTGATGGGCCCAATGACAAGAGAGAGATGTGACTATGGGTACACTCCTGACGAAAGAACTGGTGTATCACGGGCTGAGCCCCAGTGGTGTAAGTGGTTGAGTGCAGGATTGCGGCTCCATGGGCTTGGCAGTTCAAATCCAGTGGTGGCTCTCAGGAGCAGCACTGGGAAGCACCCAGGACCACCAGAGGCAGTGATGCCCCTCCACCACCCCCCAAAAAAAACTGGTACATTGTGATATTTTCTGATCCTGAACTGTAACCTGTTATCTACTCTGATAAACCCCATAATTGTCCATGTTGTCTGTGAATTTAGTGCAGCCATTGCTGTGCATTATCAAATCTAGCAGTGACACAGAATGTGGTGGGTGGGAGGGATGGTTGGTGCTGAAGGACAAAGGAGAGAAGAGGATGTGAGGGCACAGCTGACCCTGGCTTTGTAAGAATCAGTCAAAGACAGATGCTGGTATGATTCTTTTCCTTCTGCTTTAGGTAATGAGAGATCAGGTGTGGCCATCATGCCCTTTTTAAGTTCAACAAGGAGTGGATCAACAGTGTTTCTTTACAACTCTGATATAAATAATTGTTACTGTTGTAATATTCAGGCTCATGGATGAGACCAAAACCTTGCCCTGTGCCATGTCCCACAGTAAGAGTGGTGTCTGCACCCATCGTGAAGCCACTGTGCCCATCCATCTTGCTGACAGGCTTTCTCATCTTCACTGCCTTTCTACCAAGCAAGATGCCTCTTTCAGGGATGGGCCCCTCTTGCTACCTAACACGTTGAAAGTATTTGAGATAATTCTCCCCATCCTTGCTTCTCCGGGGCATCCTGTCTTTACCTCTTCCAAGAGAAATGTTTGTTTTTTCATTCTTATTGCCGTGCATTTCCCTCATCCACGTGCTACTTCCAATGCCTAAATTATTCTTTAGACTATGTAAATACGCAGGTGGTAAAGAGCAGAAAGAACTGGATAATAATAAAACTCTACCTCGCTGCCATGAAGTCAGTTTCTATTCACAGCAACCCCATAGGACAGGCTGGCACTGCTTCTGTGAGTTTCTGAGATGTAACTCTTTCCAGGAGTAGAAACCCCATATTTCTTCGAAGGACCGGCTGCTGGTTTCGATCTGCTGACACTGCATTGAGCAGCAGTCCACCTTATAACCACTCATTACACCATGAGGGTTGATGTGTGAATATCTGGCATATAATTTTTCTTACTATTAAATGGAAAAATCATAATTAAAAAATCAAGTTCTTAATTTGTTGAAAAGGTCTTTGAGATCAATGACCCATCTCAGCTAAATGAAAAATTAGGCTATGTAAAATCATGGTGAATCTTGTCAAATGTTTCTCTATATTTGGTGAAGACAACGTTTTCTAATGAATAGGTAAATTAAAGGGACCAATAAATAGGCATATTTCCCAGAAAGAATTCAAATAACTTTTAGCACTAGAACATTCTGGGAAATTACCGGAAGAAATGGCCGTACTTCACGTTGGACAAAAATGAGACCCTAAAAAAATAATAACACAATAATGGAAAAAGAGAACAATCTTTGAATTGGATAATTTGATTTTATCAGAATTAGAACCTCTTGCCCAGTTACTATTACAAGGTGTTTTCAAATGTGTCTGTGTGCTGTGATGGTCCCACTTCATCTTAACTGGATGGACCTGTGTGACAATATGAGTAGACTCCAACCTCGAAATCAAGACCCAGCGTATGATGTCTCCTTGGGTGTGGACCACTTTATGAAAGACACTGTGGAACTTGTCTTTCCCTTTGCCTTCCTGCTGGCTTGAGTTCTTCTTCTAGTTCTGGATTAGAGGCCTATGTGGCCTGCTCTTTCTGGAGTGGTTGCCATCCTTCCAGGCTCCCTGGCTCCCCGTGACTCTGTGCTCATTGCCCTTTTTCCCCCTTTTCCCCCTATTCCCCCTGCTTTTTATTAGCTGCCAGCTGCATGAATGAGGTAGGGGTTGGGAGCTGTGGGCTCACTTGCATCTGGTCCATGCATTGAAGGTAGGTGCTTTCTTGATATAAATTTCTTTCTTGATATCAAGTTTGTTCTTAGACATATGAGTATCAGTGGTTTTGTCTCTCTAAAAGACAGCCTAACACACTCGCTGGTTTATATACCTGATCTCATGCACTAAGAAAATTGCACAGCACATGTACAAATGTGCTTGACACAGTGGATGGTGTCTGGAATGTGATAAGTGTTGGAAGAGCCCCCAGTAAAATGATTTTTTAAAGAAAGCTGCACATTGGTCAAACCTACCTTCTTTTCTAACAGTGTGGTAAGGATCAGCATGAGCCCAATTGCCAACATGTGGGAATGGATCCAATTGTCATTTTTCCATTTGGGTGACCCTGCAGCCAGGTGCTCACACAGCACACTTTTCCTATGGCCCTGCTCACCTAGTGCTGGCTCATGGCTTACAGGGAAGAAGGACATTATCTTTCAGTCCAGCTGCCCTTGTACCATTTCTCCAAGTGTAACCTGCAGTCTTTCCTTCCGACTGCCAAAGAAGCAGAGACAGAGGCAGTCACAGGGATCCGGGGTCTGTAGGAACCTGGAAGCAGAGACCTGTTGGTTCTCTCTGATCCTGTGGGCTCATTAATTTCCTGGAATGACACACAGAGACTATACTGTCCTTATGGATACAGGTTTATTATAACCAGAAGGGACACAAGAGATGCATAGAGTGATTTGGGAGGGGCAGGAGGGCAGCAAGGGAGGTGAGACCGCTGACAGCATGAAGCTTCCAAGACTCAAAAAGTGACATGCTACTTTCCTTTGCATGGTCCCCACCCTCAAAGCTACATCTGAGTTTTAGGACAGAGAGTCATTATTGACCACAACTTGTGGTCACGTTAGATTACATCGTGTCTCATGGGGAATAGTCAGCCCTGGGGCCCCCGGTGGTCTGAGCAGTCTCCACTCATCTATTGATCTGACTCGAAAGAATTGAGAACAAAGGACAAAATACTTCCTGTGAAGCGATTCTACCCCTTGCCCTCTACTTTAGATTGATATGCCTGACCTCATTCCAAATCTGTAGACTCCATTCATTGAACATATGTAGCCACGTGTATACAGTATGTGCTTATAGTTCATATATATGCATGTTAACACAAACTCGCAGACATATTGATAAATGAGTATTGTGCCAGTCGGTGTTTGTCTTAAGAAAGTGACTCATCAGACAGGGATTTTTAAAAAGATCCACCTCAGCAATGATAAAGCTAAACCTATGGCTATGTGGCAGGGTAAATGATGACAGATGAGGAAGCGCATGCCTGCCGTTGCCTTTTCGGTCTTCCAAGCGGGATGCAGCATGTGCTGCGTGAGCAGGTGCTCAGCCCGGGTCTCTGCCTGGTTGGCAAGTGGGGCCTGAGAAGTGCTGACTTATGTGAGTTCCCTGATGGAGGAAGTCAAAGAAATCCTCATGTGGCAGTCCCGGCTGCAGAGTCAGTATACACAAGCATTCCATTTCTCAAGGTTTCAGAATTCTTTCAGAAAAGGGGAAAGGCTGTGATGGCCAAGGCTGGGCCCGTGTAGGTCTTCTGCAAAGACCAGGTCCCCGAAAGCCAGGTTGCTCCCAGCAGACATCTGGAGCCTGAGAAAAACTGCTTGCTTCCTACACCACTATGGCAGGCAGGGAGGCTGGTCTAGCAGACATTCCACTTTGGGATCCTGTGTATTTCTTTTTGTTTCATGTCTATTATGTATAACCCATCCCTGGGACAGGAGCTCTGGAAGAATGGGGTTGTTTGTTTGTTTGTTTGTTTGTTTGTTTCGGCAACTTGTTGATTATCAATAAATATGTTGCTATATTAAGATCATAAATATGAATAAAGAATTGAACCATTACCAAAATAGTATAAAACTAACAGATCTTATCACTAAAAATGTAAACATCCAGATCAAATTTCAAGAATCCAAAAGGAAGAATTGTGTGTGGAGCCACAAATAGACTTTATAGAGTTCTGTTTTGTATCAATTACATACCTGCCCCAGAAAGGGGATGTGTAACAATGTGGAGAGTTATTAGAATTTATATATGGGCAGGATGAAAGCATCTACATCACTTCATCAATGTGAAGAGGAAATACAAGTACAGCTCTGCTATTTTTCAGAACTGAGTTAGCGGGGTGCTTTTTTCAACCAACATTGATTAGCCAACATTTCAAGTTCTTACAGATTTGCATTTCTTCAGGGTAATCCCATATTTTAAGTAAATTCTTTGCCTCCCCCTTTCGTGGTCCTCCCCTGGATGGCAGTGAGGCTCGCATGACTTGAAGATAGCATGGGAGGCATCTTGATAACATTGAAAACAGAACTAGCCAGTCTTAGAATCTGTGATGCCTTACCCCCCCCCCCCCATGGAATTTTTTTTCAAAACTATATATTTAAATTTTTTTTACAGCACAACCTTATCATCTTCAAAGTTTTCTCCATTACACTTAACACATTTGTCAAATCTGCGATTCTATTCTTGGAAACAGTTTTCAAACTCATCAGCTTGCTTGGCTGACAGTACTTCCCTCCTTGTTTTTCGCTTCTCCTGTTGTCCTATTGCTGTCTTTTCATGTCTCTCTACATTCACGGAAATAAAAAGAAGTTGCACAGGGCAATATTAGGTGAATAAAATCCTTGGTGAAGGAAAGTTTGCTGGATTTTTTGCCCAAAACTGGTTCACTGACATGGCTGCATGAGTGGGTACATTGTCATGCTGGCAAATCAGTCCTATGACACAAATCAGGACTTTTTGCCCCACATTGTTTTACAATCTTTTCAGAACCTCTAAAAAGAAAGCTTGATTAACAGTCCGACCTGGTAGAATGAACTCTATGCACACTAGTTGACATTTCCATCCATTTGGGAAGTTGATGGATGTCCAGAACGAGGTTTGTCATCAAGTGACATTTCATCTTTTTTGAAATGAGAAAGCTATTCATACACTTGATTTTTTTACCCCCACAGCACTGCCTTTGCAAGCTATGTTCAACATCACAACAGTTTCTGCAGTAATTTTCCTGATCAGGAAACAAAATTTCACAGTCTCATGCCATTCTATCAAATCAACTTTGACACAAAGCAAGATTGGAACAAAACTGCCTTTACAGAAAAACTAACTGTGGCTGGAGAGAACCTTCCCAGGTGACTCCACTTTGAGCACTAATCCAGAGTGAGTTGCCTAATGCTCACCTAGTGGAAAAAAATGCCTACTATGAGAGTTCTACCTAGTGGAGTTTTTTCCAATTTTGAGCGGTACCCCCTTGAACTTATCTTTTCTACAAGGTTGTTGTTTGTCTGTTTTTTGTGGAGTGTGACTGGTCCTATCTATCTGGTTCAGAATGAAGTTTATGAATCCAGCGCCTGCCTCTATTAAAAAAAAAAGTGGTTATATCTTAGGTTTGCTATGACTTAATCATTAAATTTATTTAGCAACTCCATATTCCTTTCCCTCCCTACCTCTTACCAGGATACAGAGACATTCTAGATCCCTCGAATACCACATGAATCCCTGGTTCACTGTGGGCTGGTCCCCGGAGGGTTTGTGGTTCAACTTCACCACTGCTCCACGGGAGAGAAATGAGGCCAGTTGTCTGGTCTGAGGTATCTTATATAGAGTCACTTCGAGTCAGAATCTACTCAGTGGCAGTGCATTTTGTTTCTGTTTTGTTTGGAATTGTTGTTATTGTTGTTTTTTTTCACACTACCACATATATGCTAGAAGGCCAGGCTCACTCACTCTCTCCCCATGCTGCACAGCATCGCTGAGCTCATGGACTTGGATCTCTCCAAATCCACTCAGGAGCTCCCCAACCATGCTCATTAACCAAACTCTCCAACTCCCTCATTGCCCTCAGGTTAATTCTAGTTCAGAACAACCCTATCGAATGGCACCTTTGGGTTCCCCAGGCTCTAAATCTTGACTAAAGCTGGCAGCCTCCTTCTTCTGCAGAGCAACGGGTGGGTTTGTACAGCTGCTGCCAGTGTATCAATGCATAAAGCACGAGGGCTCCTGCCCCGAACATGAACACAGCCCAAGGGAGCCCTGGGGATAGTGGGTGTGCATCCGGCTGCTAGGTCTGTTTGAAAGCGCCAGCTGTTCTGCGGGAGAAGGACAGGCTTTCTACGCCCATAAAAAATAACCGTCTCAGAAACCCATGGGAGCGGTTCTGCCCTGTCCTAGAGGCTCCCTGTGCATCAGCATGAACTCTGTAGCCGTGAGTTACCACCCTCCAAATCATACTTCTCTGATTATTAGTCTTTTACCTTCCCTCCTTTTATCCCCTCAAGGGGAAAGTAGAAGACTCCCCTGCCCTGCCCCCCGAGCTAACCTGCTTCCATGACCACCAGACCAAGGTCTTACTATATTAATTAAAGAATTTAGAAAACCAAACTTTTCTCTACAAAACCTAATTTCCAAGATGACTATCTCAGTATGTATCCAAAACTCTAGCTGAAGGTTCGAAAGTACTGATGGCACAGTGCGTAGGTAAATGGTCGCCAAGGGGTTGGCAGTTTGAGGCCACCAGCTGCTCTGTGGGTATAAGAGGGACAGCCTGCTTTTGTCAAGATTTAGTCTTGGGAACCGTGTGGGGGCATTCTGCTCTATTCCGCAGGGTCGCAAGAAGTCCAACAGCTCAGTGGCAATGCGTTTATGTTTTTAGTCTGTCGCTGTACCCATTCATATCGTCCTGGAAGCAAACAGGGGTGCCTTTTTCAAATAGGGACAGGACATGAGGAGACAACACCACAATCCTGGGACAGCAGGATTTGGAAAATGAGAATCCATTGAATTAGATCCCCACAAGGAAAGAACAGTGGAGATTTACTGTAGACACCACCCTCAGTGGTAATTAAACTGACTGGAGAAAGGGAAAGTGGCCACCATGGAAATTCTCAGGTGCAAGATCAAATTTTGATATGATAATCACCAGGGGGATGCTGGGGAACCACAGTCACATAGAGGCACAATTTAGTCACAGTATCACATTCTCAACCATTATAATTCCGGGGAATAGCAACAAAATTATCCCTGTGTTTCCTACTAAAGGATGTTCTTTGGCCTAGCCAAAGACTTAGGTGCTAGTGCCATCTTGAGTGTTTCTTCTGATCTACTTCTAGTGTGGCAGTTTGTAAAAAATGGGGTCACTTCACCAACTGTGCACTAATTCTCTAATTTTCTAAGGATATATTAAATTGTGCGGTAGGCTCCTTGATAGCCAAAAAATGTGACATAAATGCATCACCTGTAAATGTGACATGGGAAATTACCCGGTGACCCAGTGTGTCAGCAGGAAAAACAACCAATGAACATTTCATTCTTGCTCTCAGAGGATAAACACATCCTTCCAAAAGAAAAAAGGAGGCAAATTCTTTTTGAATTCTAGGGCTTCTTTCCTTACAAGAGTACAAAAGTCTCTGGAACCAGTACGTAGTACAAGAAAATTTGGTTGACAAAGCCTGACTGAGCCACCTTTCAGAAAGACAAAAACATGTGCTAACTTCTTAAGAGTAGTCATGGAGATCAAGAGTTACAGCAACCAAGTGTTTACCAAATATTTAACTTCTGAGCTTCCAAGGCTCCTTAAGAATCTCAATCTTTTAGGGCTGTGGAATTCAATTTATATGTGTGTGCACATGTGTGTTAAATGCAAACTCATTCTGCTGGCTTCTCGGCAGAGGTTTATTCATGGTGTAGGAATAAAGATTAAAGGAATACATGTAATAAAATTTACTAATATATATTCATTTTATTTTATTCCTTTAGTAGTAGTATTTTTTTACTTTATAAAATCATAGAATATTAGAGCTAAACATGATATGATCATTATTTACTGACAAGTGTGCTGAAAAGTAATAAAGTTAAGCAACTACCAATATAACTCACCAGTGAGACAGGTCAAGAACCAAGTTTCTATAGTTCTATTTGAGTACAGCCACCTCTGTGAAAGCTAAACCTGTCTCGGAACTTGTTTAGACCAACCTTTACTTCCTTTGGAGAAGCTAACATTTAAGTAAAATGTTTAAGCAAATTTCTAAAATTGAACTTAAAGTTTTGTTATAAGGCACTATTTCCCATTCAGATGTTATCAGTAAAAAGTGACCTTTAGGGCTGAGCCCCAGGGGCATAGTGGTTGAGTGCAGGACTACAGTCCAAGGGCTTGGTGGTTGAAATCCAGCAGCGACTCTCAAGGAGCAAGACTGGTAGCTCCCACCAGAGGGCAGTGATGCCCCCCCCCAAAAGTGACCTTTAAGCAAATATTTCTTCTTCATTGATATACAATCCAGTGGTTTCCAAATTTCTCTGCATATTAAAATCACAGGGGAAAGTGAAAGGTTTTTACCTTCCTAATGTCCACTCCAAACCCTAGACTCATCAATTAGATGAGACTATCTGGAGGACTGAAATCAAGTATCAATACCCAAGATCTTTTCAATGCTCCATTTAATGCCTAAGGGTCTGGTCAAAAGGCAGTCCTGGCTTTGACCTACTAGTTGTTAGTTATTTTCCCTTTCATAGATGAATTATTTTTCTAAAGTTTGTCCCTCTTTGATTTTCATTGTGAAGCTAGATTTTATGCTAAGATAAAAAGTTAGTGTGTTTAAATAAATTTTGCAAAATTAAAAACTTTTAAAATTAATTCCTTAAGACCTACCTCCTATCACAAATTTAAAAGAGCTTCATTATTCAGGATAAATAAAATCATGACTAACAATTTAGTGTCAGAAAATAGCATTTGATTAACACCAAGCAACTATTTAACTAAGTACCTTATGTTTCTGTCTAGATCATGGAAGCACTTGCTTGCACTTCATTGTACAATTATTGAACTGCTAATGTCTTTATGAGCTCTAATCACTTTTTCTGGCCTCTTCCCATCCATAGCTGTAAATGTAATTGAGTTTGCTAAGGAAGTAAATTATGTAGTTGTCCATAATAGAACTGACAGGCCAATTTCCCAGTTCCCAAACAACTAGATACAGAGCTCTATTAGCTGGCAGACAATAAAGAACTCTGAAATACACGATTGAAATTTCCTGTCAGATTATTTATCTAAAGTGTATTCTTTATGCACTAACTTGAAAGATTAAAGCGTACGTTTAAGTCTGTGCAATCGGGCAAACCAAATAATTTTGATAGAGCAGATTCTTATACAAAATGAACTCGTAATATGTGTAGGATTCTGATTGAACACTTTAAAGGCATTATCTTACTTGAGCTTCCACAAGAATGAAGACATATTTTTATTTTACACCAAGGTGAACTGTGATGCTAGAAGATTAAGTGATAAGTTAAGCAGTCTGCTAGGAGGTAGCAGGGCCAGGTTTATACTGTCATGTCCCACCAGATATTTTTAAAACCTGAATCCATAAATTAGCTAGGCAAAGGAGCCGAGAGCCAAGAAGAAACTGAGATTGGTTGTATGCATTTTGTTAAATTAAGTCCCAATTCTGACAAAGGATATGTACCCAGAATGTGTATGTTAAAAAGGAAACTCTCGAACTTCAATCATACAAAATCACTCAAGAAAAGGCTTGAGCTAACACTTCACCCAAAAGATAGAGGTGGAAATTAAGCACATGATAACATTCTCAACATCTTTAGATTATCTTCAAAACCACAAAACTCATGACCAATGAGTTGATTCAGATGTAAAGGAGTCCTTCAGGGCAGATTACAACTGCCTCTGTGTGTTTCTGAGACTGAATATCTTGATCACCTTTCTCCCCAAAACACAGCCGGTGACTAAACGACGGACTCTGTGATGCTGTGGCAACTCAACAACTAAGCCACTATACCACCAGGCTTCCTTTAATTTAAGGAAATGCAAATGAAAATCACTACAAACCTAACAGAGTAACTCATTTAAAAAGAAAAGAAAGAAAGAAAGAAAGATGCCACTAACAAGTGAAGGTAACCATACAGGACAAGTGGCATCCTTACATGTTGCCATAAACCCCAAACAAACAAAGTCTCAACCACTGAGTCTATCCCCACTCCTAGCCACCCTACGATGGGGTTGAATTGCCCCCATGAGCTTCTGAGACAGGAACTGTCAAAAGGAGTAGAAAGCGCAGTCTTTCTCCTAAGGAGTGGCTGGTGGTTTCGAACTGTTGACCTTGCTGAGCAATATGTAACCCCTGGGCCACCAGGGAATGTAAAAAACAGTAAGGGTGTTTTGTTCATGAATATAACCTTTCTTGAAAAATTAAACTGAATCTTTTGTATCACCCACCATCTCACAGGTGAAGATGAGAAGAGAAATATTATTTAATAAAAAATCTATACAGAGGCTGAGCCCTGGTGGCGTAGTGGTTAAGTGTGAACAGGACTGCAACCCACTGGTGTGATGGTTCAAATCCAGCAGCAGCTCTCCAGGAGCAAGGTTGGGCCTCCCACTCCCACCAGAGGGCAGTGATGCCCCTAAACAAAAAGAAACAAACAAAAATCTATACAGAAATATTTATAGCAACTATATTTATAGCTCAAAATCTTGGAGGTAGGGGGACCCACATGTCCTTCCAAAGATGAATGGATGACAAACTGTATTTCATTCATACAATAGAACATCATCAACTATTCATCCACTAGATAGAATAAACTATGTTGTACACAATAGCATGAAGGATTTAAAAGGCATTATGCCAACTGAGTAAAAGAAGCCAATCTATCAAGATTATATTTTGTATGAGTGCACATATCATATTCTGAAAGGATGTCTACTCTACTGCCCAAACCAAAACCCAAGCCCAGTGCTGTTGAAGCAAACTCAACTCATGGCGATTCTGGGGCACAGAGTCGCACTGCTCTGGAGGGGGTTTCCAAGGTTACAAATTTTTACAGAAGCAACCTGCCTCAATTTTCTTCCTAGAAATGGCCAAATAAGCAAACTTTCAGTTAACAGCCCCATAGTTAGCCCAGTGCACCACTGGGGCACATAGACACGCACCCCTCACATCAATACTAGATTGAGATGACCCGTGATGAAACCCAGCATTCAGCAGTAATGTCTCTTAGAAGAATACTGTTGTGAGTTCTATATTGTCTTCTTTTTCATTTTTCTTTCAGTCCATTCTCTTCATGTTCCTTCATCCTGAGGCAATGAAAGGAGCAAAGAAAGGTCAAATTTGAAGGCAGTGAGTTTGAGTTTGTCTGGTTTTGACCATCATCTTGGTGTCAAATGTTATTCTCACAAAGTGGCATTGTGTCCACTCAAGTCACTTCCTTTTGCCTTTCATGTAGAATTGTCTCATTTATGAAGCGCCAGGATGATGGCCTCCCTAAAGCACCTGAGTCTAGTCACGTGACACTTCATCGCAGCAATGGTTCAAAAAGATATAACACAAGTCTACTCACCATCCCATCACCAGATTGCTATTTTCAGAGGCCAGAAAAAATAGATCCACCTGAACGTCAAACCAGTCTGTCATTGAATGTTACAGAAGGACGCCTGGCTTATTCTGATGTTCATCTGAAAGCAGCAGTTGTTAGCAAGCAATTCATCAGTGCTACCTAATTTGGTCTGTAAAATAGATATTATTATTATTATTATTATTATTCAATTGTCTAGTACTTTTGCAACAAACTAAATTAAAAGCATTGAATTTTGTTGTGGAATTTGTATTGTACATGAAGTGCACACAGTTTCATTTCAGATGCCACCGTGTGGAGAGTTTCAAAGGCAACATTCAAGAATCCAAGCCAAGGTAGAAGGCCGTGCTCCAAAGAGTGGAAATGGTTATCTCTGATATCTCCTGGGAGAATTGCCTGTTAAGTCAACAGATGCCCAGATAGGAGAAGAAAATATCAACTTATACATTATGAATAGAGAACCACTACAACCAAAGTGAAATACACAAGGGGGTTTCAAGCTTCATGGGAAAATGGAATATAAAAGTAATGGGATACTTCCACAAAGAGTTAGAAGGCCCCTCATAAACCTTTCTCAGACAGTAATAAAAGTATACACTAACACATGCAGACAGCATAAACCATGATAAATTTTGACAGAATACTTGATAGATATTTGAAGTAACAAAAGGAAAAGTGTAAGTAGTCCAAACAGTGAAAACATTTCCTTGGAACAATTTTTTGAGTGGAGAAGCTGTCATTATTTTATGAGACGTGGCACTATCAGCAATATTTTATATTACATGACTAAAGAAAAACTGGAAGCCTCTTATGTATGTCATTCATGCCACATTTTAAGAATTAAAGTAAAATCAGGAACATACCTCAATTTTTTGATCATTCTAATAAATGTTTTATTTTTTCACAAAACTTGTTGCTTATAGTTATCAACACAGAAAGCATACTTTTCTATTTTTAAATTATTTTATTGAGAGTTCATACATCACTTATCACAATACACACATACATACATATACTGTGCCAAGCCCCTTCACATTCCTGCTGTTGTCATCATTATCCAAATCTCTGCTTTTCCACTTGAGCCCTGATATCAGCTTTTCATCCCTTCCCCCCCCCTGCTCCCACCTGCCCTACCACCCCTCATTACTTTATAAATTATTATTATTTTGTCATATTTTATGTTGCCCAACATCTCCCAATGCCCCTTGTCCACTCCTCTAATAACTGTTCTCCAGATATGAGGTTATGTGTACATCCTTGTGATTGGCTCCACCCCTCTGCCCCACCTTCCCTCCACCCATCTGGTAACTCCACTCTCACTACTGGTCCTGAGGGATTCAACTGTCCTGGGTACCCTGAATTTCTAGCTCCCATCTGTACCAGTGTACCTCTTCCAGTCCAGCTGGATTTGTAAAGTAAAATTGGGATCATGATAGTTGGGGGCAGGAAGCCTTCAAGAACGAGAGGAATGTTGTATGCTTTATCACTACTTAACTGTACCCAGACTGGCCCTTCTCCTCCCTGCAACTCCTCTGTAAGGGGTCTAATTGCCCATGAAAGGGTCTTGGGTCCCCACCCTGTTTTTCCCCTCATTCATAGTTATGTGCTTTTTGTTCTTTGATGTTTGATACCTGCTCCTTTCAACCCCTCATGACCTCATAGGCTGGTGTGCTTCTTCCATGTGGACTTTGCTGCTTCTGTGATAAATGGCCACTCATTTACCTTCAAGCCTTTAAGACACCAGAGGCTTTATTATTTGGTAGCTGGGAACCATCAGCTTCCTGCACTCTGTTTTCCTCTGTACTCATTTGTCTTCAGCAATCATATCAGGAGGGTGGGCACATACTGATATGATTTTTTTGTTCTTTGATGCCTAATACCTGATTCTTTCAACACCTCATGGTCGCACAGGCTGGTGTGCCTCTTCTATGGTGGACTTTGTTGCTCCTGAGATAGATGGCTACTTGTTTACCCTCAAGCCTTTAAGACCTCAGATGCTATATCTTTTGATAGCCAGCCACCATCAGCTGTCTTCACCACTTTTGCTCATGCCCCCACATGTCCTCAGTGATCACCTAGGGAAGATGAGCACACAGTGATATGGTTTTTCTGTTTGATGCCTGCCACCTAATCCTTTCAACACCTCGTGGCCACACTGGCTGGTGTGCATCTTTTGTGTGGGTTTGGTCACTTCTCAGATAGATGGCCTTTTTTTATCTTCAGGAGAAAGCATATATTTTACAAAAAAAGATTACTAATGATGGGATAGTCAGAAACAGAAATTAATTTCCATGGATGATCCATAGCATAATTGCGCTGGAAAATATATCTGCAATAAATGGAAATTTATCTAGTATGCTAGAAGTATGCTAAACCCAAGTTAGCAGATTTCTTATTGCAGTTACGGGCTTTAATAAAACTAACAAATAGTTGCTTATGTAGTGATAGTCAAAAAAAAACATGGGTTTTGGAATTTAAAATAGTCAATATATGAGGGCTCCAAAAAGCTTGTGAAAAATGTCCATTCCTTTTTAATTCTATTTGTTCATGAACTTTTTTAAGCCTTGTTGTATATTAAAAGTATTAAAAAGGAACCCTATCTATAGGTCTTGAACTGAATATAAACTTATTTGCTCTCGGTAACTCAAAGTAACACATAAGCAAATTAAACTCAGAGAGAGAGAGTCATTGAAACATCCAACACCTTGTCTTGGAGGGAAAAATCAAACATAAACAAATTAAAGAAATGATAGTGATGACAATTGAAATTGGGCAATCAATGATATGATGTACAAATCTCAAAAGAAATAGAACCACAGTTAGGGCAGGAAGTCAATGGGAGGTCCAAGGGAGTCATTTTCAAGAAAGGTCTTCAAGGTCAAACACGGAAGAATCATATTACTTTTGCGTAGTCTCTGAGTCAAGACATGTCGCAGTAATTAGAACTACCGAGCTCCAAAGTCAAGGGTGGGGATAAGGCAAGAAAGGAGGAGTAAGCAACGGACGCTCGCTGGACAGGGAAACCACATCCATACTGAGAGCACTTGGTCCAAGGACGAAGCTCAAATGTAGGGCTTTTGCTGTCATCTCATATATAAGGTAGTCATAAAAGTGAGGGTAACATTGAAATGAGGCATAGAAAATAATTAAAATTTCATATTTTTGAAATATTATTGACTAATTATTTATAATCTGTTGTTGTTCCTTTAAATAGCACTATTCGAAGACAGTTTTATATCAAATTTGGGGGGGGCATCACTGCCCTCTGGTGGGAGTAGGAGGCCCAACCTTGCTCCTGAAGAACGGATGCTGGATTTGAACCGCCCACCCAGGGGGCCGCAGTCCTGCACACAACCACTACACCACTGGGGCTCAGCCTCAAATTTTCTTAAAAACTAAAAATAACATATCGTCTAAATATTTAACATCAGACTGGTTTTCTCTAACAAATATGATGATTAAACTAAAGTCATCCACTTGGTTGTCCCTCTTCACAGCATTGTTGTTCATTTTGAGCCCGTAGATGTAGTCGCTAGGTCAACTAGTCTCCTTCACGATTATTTGTACTGATCTACTTTACCAAACATAATGTCCTTTTTCAGGGACCCGTATCTTTCTAACATGTGGAAACTGGTCTAAACATTTCTAACTGGTCTCTTTCGATTCTGCCACTGACTCGCCGACAGCTGGTCAATGAGGGGCAGCCTGCAGAAAAGATCCAGTGTGCCACAATTAGGCTGGTTACAGTACTCACAGATGTCACTCGGGTCTTCAACAGGATGCCGCCTATTAGTGTTCTTGTTGAAGGAGCAGACTTTGTTTAGTCGGCCTGGTGCTTGTTCATCTGGACCAACCTTCAGGCAGCAGGTGTTATAGATCATTTTTCTGGAATTGTTGGCAAAGTGAAAGACAGCCACAGTGAGCTTGAGTGTGTCTGGTCTGAGCCGGGGGGCCTGGAACACCGAGACAGCATCTGAAAGACCAACCACAAGTCAGCTGTGAAAGTCCACCATGGTGTTATGAGGGGAGGTGGTACTGGCTGGGATCAGCGTGGCCACACAAACTAGGAGAGACCAAGTCTCATGATCCTCTCTTCTGAAGAACATTCTGACCATACTTCTTCTAAGACAGACTTACTTGCTTGTTATTCTGGCAGTCCACATAACTTTCAATAATCTTTGTCAGTGCCATAAATCAAAGGCAAATCTACTTCTGCAGTCTTCCTTACTCATTGGATAACTTTCCTATGTATACATGGCAATTGGAAATGCCATGGCTTGATCAAGTGCATCTTAGTCCTCAGAGTTACATCTTTACTCCTCAATATTTAAAAGAAGTTTGTACAGCTGATTTGCATGATGCAATCAATACGCTGGATATTTTTGCAAAGGGTCTCCAATTCTGTAGTTTTTATAGGTACACTCTGCCATACCTTTCTCAAACAAAGAAGCTAGTCAATAAAATTTACAACCCTTCAATTAATTTCAGTTAGTGGCCAACCACTTAACTACTGTGCCATGGGGTCCTTTTAATTTAAAATAGGACTTCTATTAAAAGATTATTCTTACAAGTTGAGATGTTTTGATACGCAGTTCAAATTTAAATATTACACGCTATTCATCAGTTAATTTGTTCAGTTCTATCACTTGAAAAAGTTCAATGTCATAAGACTTTGAAATAATTTAACTGGTAAAAGTTTCAAATTATATTTGAGGAACTCTGTTCATTAATTAAATTGATTATACATTTCAATGTATTTAATGAAAATTATGTAAATATTAAGGACTTCTTCCCATAGAAGTTCTACAGCATCATAGTTAAATTTAAGTTGATTTTTTACAGAAATTCTCTTAGGATTGAGACTTGTTTTCATGAAACCAACTTCACAGCAGGTAAGAAACAGATGGAGTATATAACCCTCCTAAAAATAGAGGGTGAAATGAAGTAGTCAAGGATGTCTTTCTACTTGGACCCACAATCAGCACTCATGTCAAAAGCAGTCAACAAATAAAATGATACACTGCACTGGGAAAATCTCTTACCAAAAAAGTGGACCCTTTAAATTATTAAAGAATAAATATGTAACTTTGAGGATTAAGTGCTCTTTATCTACATCATAGTAGTCTCAATTGTCTCATATGTGTGCAAAAAACCTGGACAATAAGTAAGGAAAACCAAAGAAGAGTTGTTGTCCTTGAATTATGGTATTGACAGTGCATCCTGACTATACCATGGGGAAGTGGAGGTGCATCTGACCTTCTCTGTCATTACAAAAGGAGACTCCAATGCCACCTCTGCCCAAGAATTCCTAAGGGGCAGAAGTTAGACATGCCTCCACCCTTCATCCTTTCCACCCTATTCTCACATCAACTATCCTTCCCATGGCACCCTACTTCTCTGTTAGATTTGATCATTTGTTGCAATAGCCATACTGAAAATAAACACAATGATGGGGTTCATTAGGGACACTACTGGGTTACAAAATGTTGAGCATACAGTTCTCTTGTATGAAAGACTTCTTCCCAGTCAGGCTGGCAGCGGGTCTTTTGCTGGTGCTGGACCTCAGCCACATGGTTTTTGACCTCTGCCTTGTTCCAAGGAACTGCTACTCTGCCTCCCATATCTGGCCGGCTCCTCTACTGTGTCTCATGATCTCAGTGCTGCAGCCTTCTGCCTCTTCCACCCCCCTCATTTCCCCCACGTTAGATAGGGTTCTTACGCACACTTCCTGGGTATCACTTTCCCCTTGATGGCCACAGGATTCCCTCTCTTCCTGATTCTTTGATAGCTCATTTTATACATCCTGTGAAATTGTTAGGTTTCTGAAATGGGCTTCCCTGACTCTTGATTCTCAACACTGAAAGAATTCACGGCAGAAGCACTTTTGTAAATCTAAGGCACTTTATGAGAGAAAGGGAAGTTTTGAGTTATACAGACTCAGATAGCACACACTATCCCTGGAAAGCATGCAAAGCCAATTGGTGGAGGTCATGGGAAAGTTTGCGATTGAAATGGCTGCTTTGAAGGAGCATGAAAGACCACATGGAAAATGGCCATAAAGTGGAGGCCACAGAACCAAAAGAGGAGTCCAGAACCAAAAAAAGGAGAAAAGTATGAGCCCTGAGAGGGTGCATGGGAGAGATCCCACTCTCCAACTAGATGGAGAGATAGATTGGTCCTCAGCTATAGTGTCTGCCACCTCACTTGTGAGGTGGGGTTGAGGGTCATGGTTACGGGTATTGGTTGAACTTAGTGGCTGAGTTCAGGCACATATATGACACAATGCTTCTGGTGCCCAGTGTGCATGCCCAGGTTGGCCTCCACTTGCACCTAGATGATTTTGGTCTAAGCATACCAGTTTTGTATTCTGCCCATAGGTGTCCAATATGTGCCTGATTTATTTTAAACCCCTTTATTATGGCATGACCATCTAATTTTTGTTTAGTTTTAGGCATTTGATGCAAACAATCCCCTGGACCCTTACTCTTCCAATCAAATTAACAAAATTGATCAATCCTGTATTAGTCCTTCAGACCCAATTTGCATGATCCCACCAATCATTTTGTGGCATTTATAAAGACATTAATTGAAGAGTCAAACCAAATAATTTCACTTCACCACACATGAATTTCCAGATGAACTAGCAAAGCTGTACTTACACTCATCGAGACCAATTGGGCCACTGCCACTCTACTTCCAATAGCAGAGACCAACACTGAATCCTTGATATGGGATCATTCCTTTGGGCAATCAAAGAGCAACATGGTGGCAGTTTAATTACATTGGACAACTTCCATCAAGAAAAGAATGTGTTTTGTTGCTACATTGCACACACTTAAACTGGATGTGGATTTTCATTCCCTAAATGCAATGCTTCTACCAAAGTTTCATTCAAGAACTTCTACAATGCCTGATCCACTAACATGGTTTCATATACAGCATCATCTAGGATCAAAGTCATCCTAAAACATTAGGCTATGAGCCCCAGAGGCATAAGTAGTTGTGTGCGGGACTGCAGCCCGCAGGCTTGGCAGTTCAAATCCAGCAGTGGCTCACAGGAGCAGTGCTGGGTAGCTCCCATGACCACCAGAGGGCAGTGATGTCCCCCCGCAAAAAAAAAAAAACAGTAGACTAGAGAGGACAGAATGGTCTTTTCAAGACAAGTATGGTGCCAGTTAGGTGACAATGCTTTGCAAGGTTGGAACAATGTTCTCCAAGAGGCTGTAAGCGCTTCAAACGTGTATCCAATGTGTGGTGCTCTTTCTCCAAAGGAAGGATTCATAGGTCTAAGAACCAAGTGGTGGCAATGGTAGTAACATCACACACTGTTACTTTTAGTGACCCACTAGCAACAATTTGTTTCCTCTTCTTGTAATGTTATGCTCTTCAGGTATGGATGTCTTAGATCCCAAGTGAGAAATATTCCTGGTCCCTTTGGTCTTCTCAGACGTCTGGATCGACAAAGAAAGAAGTTACTGTATTGAATTGTGTGATTGATCCTGTTTACTGAAGGGATATTGGAATGATAGTCCCTCATGATATTGAATATCAATATCCACTTAATGGATTGATATTATATATTACATAAATAGATGGGTGTTTCATAATTGATTGCACTATATAGAATGTGTGTAAAGTCCAAGAGATTCTTTAGGATAGCTTGTATTACTACTGTGTCCTGTGTTTAACATCCAGGCAAAACTACAGAATCCCAATTTTTACATACCAACTAAAGGCCCAGATACTTCTGGAATAAAGATTTGAGCCACACAGAGAACCATAATCAGATATGGTGTTTGCTGAGGGAAAGGGGGGATACAGAATGAGTGGTGGAAGAAAGAAGTTGTAAATTGCAGCTATGGTCACGTGATCAGGTATAGAAATGAGGAGTGTAGTGGTTATGAGCATCACATTTTTCACCCATAAAATATAATATATAAATAGAGAAGTGTGTTTGTGGTTATATGCGCATTAATTGTATCATGTTAGACACTATTTTTACATTATTGTCTTTATCTAAAGATCATGTGCGGTTTAAGCAGATAAGTATACAGGTGCCAAGTTGACAGGTGGTAAACTATGTAGTTAGGTTTTGTGTCAATTTGGCTGGGTTAGAATTCTCAGAAGTTTGACAACTAAGGTCTAGTAATCCCCTATAACATGACCTAACACAAGGTAATGATATCCATAATGAAGTCTGCTATGAGCAGTCAATCCCCTGTAAGAAGTGTAGGGTGGTGTGGCAGTCACTGATCTGTGTCACTTTCGGCACGGGGAGTGTAGGGTGGAGTCTGGCCTGTCAACTGGAGATAGGCAATGAGACCTCTGTGTGGGCATGGCTTTCTCCTGAGATTTCTGGGAAGTCTCAAGTTATTTCTCAATGGGAGGTGAGAGACTTGACTCAGTTCTTCAGAGATGCTCTACTAAGCAGACACATGGCAGCATGATGCTATGACCCTGAGCCCTAGGAACTGGAGGAGCCATGGGGAGACTCCTACCAGTGCTGGGATGCTTCTACTGCTGCTGGATACACAAGACCCTGTACCCACTGGCCTGTTATCGTCCTGGTGTCATTGCATGTGATTCAAGCGTTGGAAGGAGACTTTATAGACTGATACTGGACATGTGGGCTAATATCAGACTTATGACCTTGGACTGGACTGGGGTGGGATGCTTTGTCAATGTTCCATTCCTCTTGCATATAAACCGCTCTCTTATATCCATATGTGTGTTTATGAATTTGTTTCTCTAGTCTACCCAGATGAACACAGGTGGAATGCAACTGTTTACTCAGGGCACAACCCTGAGTAAATTAAAATGCAGTTTCCTTGAGAGTGTGGCATACTTTCTATGTAAGTAGACAGTGTACAACTCTAGCTTGGTTTTGATTGGTCTGGATTCTGTCTGGCTCATCAATTTCTAGTTGCTTGGGTCAGAGCCTACAGTCTTCCACAATGCCCAGTAGACATTAGTGGTCTGCTCTTACCTGCCACATGACTTTCTGACCTTGAATCTATTCACCATACCAGCAACAAGTCTGAACTACTGATTTTGGATTCATTTGCCTCTTTCACTACCAGCCTGTGGTATTTTTCCCCATCTTGGTTTAATCAACTCCCACAGTTATGCAAGTCAGGAGAACCTTCCAGCTTCATATCCAACCTGCCAAAACAACTCTGACTAAACATTAATCAACTCCCACAGTTATGCAAGTCAGGAGAATCTTCCAGCTTCATATCCAACCTGCCGAAACAACTCTGACTAAACATTAAAACTTCTGCAATTACGTGCGGCAGTCACCTAATCTGGTGTCAATTTGAGAATTAGGAGTGTAGGGGTGGAGTCTATGAGATGGTCAATGAGACCTCTGTGTAGGCATGGTCTTCTTCTGAGAATTCTAGGAAATGTGGTAATTCCTTCTAGGAGACAGAGACACTATTTCTCTCAGTTCACTTCCTCAGGGACTTTTTAAAGACAGCACTTGCTGCCTGACTCACTGACAAGGCTGGCTCCCTGTGAGACATCCCTGAGGAGAAGCCACATAGACCTACCCTGATGTGGCCAGAAACCTGAACCTAGAGAAGTCATGTGGAAATGCCTGACAGGGCTAAGATGCATACATCACCACTGGATCCAAAGACTTCCTATCCACTGGCTGGTGGTCATCCTGCATTCAGCATCATTGCATATGTTTTGTGAGTCTGAAGAGGACTTTATATATTGGTATCAGACATATGGGTTAATTTTGAATTTATGAATGCTATCTGAACTGGGCTGAGTTATTTTCTCCATGTTCAATTGCTCTTGTATATAAACCTCTTCCTTATATACATATGAGTATTTATGAATTTGTTTCTCTAGTATACCCAGACTAACACAGTGTGAGACATTTTCTTGTTATAAATGTATATATACATTCATATATAAATACACACACATATGTCACTAGTTTTGCTTCTTTAGAGAACCCAGTATAAGACATATGTGAAGTATAGTGAAGTATAGCCAAAATGATTCTTAGAAATGAGGATGGAGAAAATTAGCACCAAATTCTTTAGACATGTTAGTAGGGAACATTTCACCAAAAAAGACAACATGCTTGGTAAAATAGAATGTCAGTGAAAAAAAAATGAGACACTCAACAAGTTGTATTGACACAATTGCTGTGACATTGGGCTCAAACATAACAATTGTGAAGATGGTGCTGGACAAGGCAGTGTTTCCCTCTCTAGTACATGGTGTTGAATGTAGTACATGATATGGGTTGAATCTTAACTGATGGTACCTAACAGCAGCAAAACAATGATACTTCTATCTATTCTCACTTACTTGTATACCTTTATGTACCCATAAACCTATTCATGAGAGTCTTCTTAAAGGAACTGTTAGCTTTTGAACTACTTACACTTTTAATTTTACATCTTCAGGCTTTATATGAGCAATGATTTTGTGCTGCAAATAATTCTGCTAGTGTTGTTGGATAAGTGTTTGACAGTTAACCACAAGGTTGGTGGTTCAAACCCACCAGCAACTTCTTAGAACAAAGATGAGGTTCTAAGGCAGTGGGCTTGGTTATAACACTCTGTAGGCATGCTTTCCATGTTTAGTAAATGCCCAGAACTATCTTGTCTGAGCTATCTTTCTAATAATTAGTGAAGAAAAAATGAAAAAGCCTCAGATACACATGGTGGCACTATCAAGTTTACCAATATACACATAATGAAATGCCAAAAGGAGGTGCAATAAAATAGCAGTAGAAATAATATTTGAGTGAATGATGGCCAAATACCTCCCACAGTTGATTGAAAAAAAATTAATCTGCACCCCTAAGAAGCGCAAGTGATTCCAAGTTCGATAAGTTCACATACAAGCTGAATAAACTCATATAGAAACACATCTAGATATCAAAATCAAGCATTCTTCTTTGCCAAACAAGTAATTTTCTCCAGAATAGAGCATATGTTGGGCCCTAATACAGGTTTTAGTAATTGTGTTAGCTGATGTGACAAGAGAAACCTTGATGATACAGTGGTTGAACTTCATTGTTAATTTAAAAGAAGACAATCTGAACCAACCAATCTGCAGGAGAAAGATGAAGCAGGCTATTCCCATCACGATGGACAGTTCTGGTAACCTCTAGGACACTTTTATTATGTCCTATAGAGTCAATGACAATAGTTTGGGTCTGAGAGATTCTTGTGATTTTTTTGGAGAGGACAATAATTCTTTCAAGTTTTTGAACATATAGCAGCTCTGTTGAGTTTTTGAAATTACTTGATAAATTTGAAAGAAATAAAGAAAAATACATTATTTCTACCACATGTTGCCTAAAGGTTCTTACCTAGGAAGGGTTTTTGCCTAAGGTTTCTATCCTAAGGATAGATTGAAAAGAACCAAGAGGAAATATTTAGAAGTAATCAAAATATAGATCTTGAGTGGGGAGATGGTTACTAGGTTTATACATGCATCAAAATTCACAAATAATTGTGGTTTATTATTCATAAAAGTATACCTCAATAAAGAGACTAAAAGAAAAATTTCCATTAAATTCTTTGTAAATGAGACCATGAATAAAAGTAGAGAAAATAATAATGACATTTTATAGAGACTTCACATTCATATTACTCTCCTATATGAAGCCAAACTTAGAATCCACATATTTCATTCTAGTGGTGATTATCAAAACTAGAAATTCAAACTCTAAATTAGAAGCCTCATACTCAGAGTGCCCTAAAAAATTAAAACATTAGCAAACTAAAAGATATTTATAAGGATTGGATTTTTCAAATATTTAAAGACACATTGCATGCTTATTTTTAAATTATGTTTTTATGATAGACCTATTTTAACCACCACTGTCGTCAAGGAGACACTTCTGAGGCTAACCATGATGGATACAAGGGTTTCTGATTGGCACATCCTTCACATCAGTTTCCCATGTAAGGGCTGTGCAGAAAAGTGATTTAGTTAGAAAAGTCAGGTATTAAGTCAGGTTGACAAAAGAAACAAATACAGAGACACTTAAAAATGTAAGAAAAGGAGGAGGGAAGGGAAGTATGGGGAGCTGGAACTGGGGGCCTAAGTGGAGGGAGGATGTTTTGAGAGTGCTGGTGGCAACAAGTGTGCAGGTGTAGCCTGCATACAATTGATGTATGTATGGATTGTGATGAGAGTTATATGAGCCTCCAATAAAATGATTCTTTATAAAGGGGGGGCAAGGGGAAAGAGGCGCATATACCAAGGGCTCAAGTGGAAAATATTTGGAAATGAATATGGCAATATGTGTACAAATATGTTTGATACAAATGATGTATTGAATGTTGTAAGAGCCCCCAATAAAATCATTGGGAAAAATTAAAATAAATATATTACAATACTAGAAAAAAATGTAAGAAAGAGCTCTATGATTCTGTTCTGAGTCTTAGATGCCTGATACTTGATCCAATCGACACCTCATGATCACACAGGTTGGTGTGCTTCTTCCACATGGGCTTTGTTGCTTCTGAGCTTGATGCCCACTTGTTTAACTTCAAGCCTTTAAGACCCCAGATGATATATCTTTTGGTAACTGCACACTATCACATTTGCTTATGCAACCATTTTGTCTTCAGTGATCATGTTGGGAAAGTGAGCATCACGGAATGCCAAGTTATTAGAACAAAGTGTTCTTGCATTGAAGGAGTACTTGAATAGAGACCCAATGTCCATCTGCTGCCTTAATACAAAACCTATAAATATACGTACATAGATCAATTTCCCTATCATTATATATAAATGTATTTATATATGCACATGCCTGTATTGAGACCTCTCTATATGCCCTTTGTCACCTAGTTCTTTCCTCTATTTCCTTTCACTTTCCTTTTGGTCAACTATCGTGTTCAACCTTCATTCAGGTTTCAGTTATTCCTATGGGTTACGTCACCCTTGATCAAACCCTACCAGACATCTTACGCCCTCGTCTCCATCCGTGTTAGATCACCTATTCCCTGGTCCCTGGGTTTGTTAGCACCATTTCCCTTACCCCGCCTCACCCTCTCCCATGTCCCCCAGAAGCTCTTGGTCCATTGTTTTCTCCTCCAGATTGTTTAAATCATCTAGCTATCTAAATATAAATGTTGAGTCAGTAATAACCACAAAAACAAGGCAGAGCAAAATGAAACAGCAAAATAAAACCGAAAAACCACACAACAACAAAATACTAATGACAAGAAAAAGTAAACAAGCAGTTCTCAACCTGTGGATCATGATCCCTTTGGGGGTGAAATGACCCTTTCACAGGGGTTCCCCAATTTGTAACAGTAGCAAAATTACAGTTATGAAGTAGCGATTAAAATAATTTTATGGTTGGGGGTGTCACCACACATGAACTGTAAAAAAGTGTTACAGGATTGGGAAGGTTGAGAACCACTGCCCCGGTTCCAGGTCTGTTTGTTGACCTTTAAGAGTGTTTTCCAGTTGAGACTGTTGGGGTGCCACACCCTAGCCCCCAATCTACTTTTGGTATTCCCTGGGGACGTCATTGCTTTGCTTCTCTTGCTGCTCTGTCACACATGCTAAGCATTTCACTCCAGTGTGGTATATTATTGGATTTGGGGCTTGTACTTAATTCTTACTCCAATAAGGACAATTCATTCTTATGTGGCCTCTTTCAATGCTCCTCTCCATGAAGAGATCACTGAAGATATGGGTGCTATAGTAAAAAGTGGTGACGAAACTAGGCGGTGCCCAGCTATCAGAAAGAATAGCGTCTGGGCTTTTAAAGTCTTGTTTTCAAACAAGAAGCCATATAATCGAGGTGTCAATTAAGTACACATGGAAGAAGAATGTGTGATCCAAGGATTTTAAAGACTATAACCCGAGTCTAGAGGGAATGATATAAGAGCTTAAATTTTCTGGGCTCACACATGAATAAGGCCTCCAGTAAATTCCTTCTTACTATACTATAGTGAATACCTTGTTATCAGACCAAGAGAATGATAAAATTAATTATGGAAGATATAACTTAAAATTTAATGCCTTATCATATGATCTCCCTTTTGACAGATTTTAAAGCTGTTTCAGTTTTTAAAATATATGAAAGTGAAATTCACATGGTTTAAGCACCTAGTGAATCTCCTCTGATGTGCAGAAGATGTGAATAGCCTTGCTAGTATGCAGAATCCATGTCAAAGTGGGACTGTTGTAGATAAAGTTAGGTTAAAATTTCGGACCCCATCATTTCATCTCCCTTAGGATCCATTTAAACTTGTTCTAGTTTTTAATATTTTCTGCTTTTTAATTGATATTTTATTGGTTTTACTTTGTTGCTGTTGTTAGTTTTTGTCATTAAAAAATGTTTTTCTGGATACAAAATTAAGGGTAACTAAGTCTATACAGACAGTACCTGGATTAATAATTCCCTGGGGGTATTTCAAGGAAGGTTGTGAGGTGGGATAGATGGCTAAGAAGTATGGGTGCAAGAATGAAGAAAATATTCTAAAACTGATTGTGGCAATCATTGTACAGCTCTTTTTGATGTGTGTGTTAGTCTGGGTAGACAAGAAACAAATTCATAGATACACATATGGATATAAGGGTAAGGTTTATATACAAGAGGAATGGAACATTGAGAAAGCATCCCAACCCAGTCCAGTCCAAAGCCATAAGTCTGATATTAGCCCACATGTCCGATACCAGTCTATATAAAGTCTCCTGCTGACTAAGGAAGTCACAGGTCAGTGGGTGCAGAGTCCCGGTACTGGCAGGGGTCTCCCCATGGCTCCTCACTTCCAGGGTTCAGTATCCATGAACAGCATCCAGCAGTGGTAGAAGCAACTCAGTTCTGGCAGGGGTCTCCATGTGGCTTCGCCAGCTTCAGAGGTCTGGCTCCATCAGGGTAAGGCCATGTGGCTTCTCCTCCGGCTCCTCCAACTCCTCAGACGCTGCCATCTTGTCTTGTCCATAGTTCACTGTCTCAGACACTGACTCCCAACAACTGGGGAGATGACCTCTCATCTCCACGAGGGAAATGTCGCAAGATTTTCCAGAAGTCTCAGAAGAAAGCCATGTCCCCACAGAGGCCTCACTGGTTATTCAGTGGCTATCTCCAGATTAACAGGCGTAGACTCCACCCCTAGACTTCCAATCATGAAATTGACATCAAGCACAATTATACCCAAATACAACTGTCGGGAGGGGGGTGGTGGAATAGTAATTGTATCAGAAACTCACAGGGGTTGCTCTACCCTGACTGATAGGGTCACTGAGTCAATATTGACTCAATGGAAAAGAGTTTTGGGTTTCCTCAATCCCAGTGTACAAGCAGGAAGGTAAAGAGAAGGACAGTGTGTAGAGGATTGCTCAGTTTATAAACTTACTGAAATCAGTGACAGCCCTTTTAATTCTTAGCTAAACCTTCTTCTCTATATTCTCAACTGACTGGGAATTGTCCATTTGATATACTTCTAACAGTCTTTGTGCCCTAAGGCCATGGATCATAATAAGAGCAAAGAAAAGCTGGACCTTCGACCTCACCTTTGTGAAATGGTAAAAGAGTAAAGAGTATTGTATGAAGGAGAAGGGACTAGGCACAAATGTGAATTCAAAGAGATCAAAAGAATGGTACATATGCAAGTTGATTAATGTGGTCCTTATTTTTCTAGCCATGGAGAGTTTTAACGATGTCTTAATCAGTGTAAATATGAGCACTGTTTGAGAGGGTGGGTAGTTGATATATTAAAAAGGTATTTTGGAAGGATAGCTGTTTAAAAAAAACACACAAGAAATTTCCTTTAGTTTTCTAACACAGTGGTCATCCTTATTCTCCAAACTTCTGCAGCAATAAATGTCCAAACCACATCACTTAATATTTAATTATATGCTTATGCATATGACATTTTAATTATAGGATATGTTCATCCTCTGAACATATTAATAGCTAACTTTTATCTAGGACTGACATTATGCCAGGCACTGCTTTAAATACCTTAGATGTGTTGACTCATTTAATCCTCATACTAAAGTTAAAGACTTATTTCCCCATTTTACACTGGAGAAAATTGAGGCATAAGAGTATTTAAACTCCCAAGCTCACTTAGATACTAAGTGTTGGAACTGATCAAATAAGGCCTGTTAAGTCCTATTCCTAAACACCAAGTTGCACCATCTCTAGCATGTGGAAGGAAAAGGTTTGAAGGAAAAAGATTTGAAGACACACTGCTTTCTAATTTAGGAAATACTGGTATACTTAATCTCTCTCACTTTTCTCATCTGTAGAATCATCTGATAATATTAATTTCATTAGGGTTCCCATGAAGATTATAGTGTCATAGAAATACACTCTGTATATTCAAAAGATTTGTGAAAAGATTCACTTGTTAGGCACCATGGAGGGAAGGGGGGTATTATTGTGTGTGTGCCCTTAAATAGATTCCAATTCATGCTGACCCTAAAGCATAGAGTAGAAGTATCCCATATGACTAAATGCCCCAGGCTTCATCTTTACAGAAGCCAGCTACCAACTATTTCTCTCCTAGGGCAGCTCATTAATTCAAAATGTCTGTATTTCAGTTAGCAACTAAGCACTTCACACTGTGTACACGGTCTCTGAACAGGGTGCCAGGGGGGCTATAAAAAGTATGCAGGGGAGGTAACTGACTTCCTCTAACTTTACAAGGGGATCATTTTGTTGTTATTAGATGTCATTGAAATGGTTCCAACTCAAAACTCCCCCATGTAAAACAGAAGGAAACCCTTTTTAGTCCTTTTTCATTCTCACAGTCATTACGTCAGAACCCACGGTTGCAGTCAGTATGTCCGTTTTTCTCCTTGATGATTTCCTCATTCTCCTTGGCTACCTACTTTACAAAGCACGCTATTCTTTTCCAGGTACAGACCCTCCAGACAACATTTACAGACTACCTAATACAGAGTCTCACCACCCTCGATTCTAAGGAATAATCTGGCTACACTTCTTCCAAGGCATATTTGTTTGTTCTTCTAGAAGTGCACAGTACTTTCAACACCAGATTTCAAATGCACCCATTCTTCTGTGGTTTTCCTTATTTACCAACCAATGAACACATGCACTGGAGACCATTGACAACACTATGGGTCGTGACAGGCACAGCTCCATCCTTCAAATGATGTGCTTGCTCTTCAACATTTTAAAGAAGTCTTGTACAGCAGAATTGTCCAAGGCCTTAAGTTCTTTGATTTATTAACTGCTCCTTCCAGGATCATGGATTGTGGATCCAAGCAAAATAAATTCTGACAATTCCAATCTTTTCTCCATTTATGATGTTGTTGTCTATTCGTTCAGTTGTGGGCATTCTTATTTTCTTTCCATTAGCTTGTAATTCATCCTGAAGGCTGCAGTCTCTGATTTCTCTCAATAGGTGTTTCAAGGTCTCCATTCATTCAGTAAGCAAGATTGCGTCATCTGCATGAAACCATATCTTTTTGTGAGCCTTCCTCTGGTGCTGATGCCACACTCTTCTTCATATAGTTCTAGGTATACAGATTGAATAAATGTTCTGAAGAATGCAACATAAAGCACAAATTTCCTGATTTTGAACCACACACTATTCCTTTGTTCTGTTCCTAGGACCACGTCATTGTCTCTGTACAGACTACCTAAACACAATGGAGGGTTGTGAAATTTCCATTCTTCCCAATGTCATCTGAAGTTGGGTTTTTATTCACACACTCAAGGGCCTTTGCTTAGTCAATAAAATATGAACAAACATCTTTCTGGTATTCTTGACTTTGAACCAAGATTCATTGGATGGTAGCAGAGAAAGTGTTTTTTCCACATACTCTTCGGAATCTGACTTAGATTTCCTTCAGTTCTATATCAAAGCATGCTGCAACCACTTTTGAATTATATTCAGCAAAGCATTACTTGTATGTGTTGTTAATGGCATTGCTCAATAACTTCTGTGTTATGTTGGTCACCTTTCTTTGGAATGGGTGCAACCCTTCATCTTTTCCACCAAGTAGCTATTTTTCATATTTTATATTTCATGACAAAGGTGACTGAGGCCCTCCAGTGTTCCTTAAGCTTGTTGAAGCACTTTAAATCCTCTTCCCTCAATTCTTAGAGCCTTCTTTTCCCCTAACATTTTCATTGCTGCTTGAACTTCTTCCTCAGTACCATTGGTTCTTGATCATATGATATCTCTTCAAATATGGGAATGTCTTTCTTTTTGGCATAGTGACTCTGTGTATTCCTTCCATCTTCTTTTGATGCTTCCAGTATCAATCACTATTTATTCATAAAATTGTTCAAACTTGCAACTAAAGGTTTATGGTGACTTACTGTTCTTCCATTTGCTTTAGCCGCTCTTTGATCAAGAGCAAGTTTGAGTCCCTTCTGACTTCCATTTCCATAAAAGCTATGGACAGTCGGTTCCACAACTGACCCCCGGTCTTGTTTGGGCTGAAGATATGAAGCTTCTCATTCATCTCTTTCCACAGATGGAGTCGATTTAATACCTATGCATTCTATCTGGTGAAATCTACAGAAAAAAATCACCATTTATTTTATTAGAAAGAGTACTAACAATGAAGTAACCACTAGCCATGTGATCTTCAGTTTACTGTCTATTTTCCAATTACTGTTCCTTCCTCTTTGTTTCTGCTAGAATGGGAATAAAAGGAAAGTGCATAAAAGGAAACCCAGAGCATGGGTTTTAACAAGCAGGTTTTATTAGAATTAGCGGCCTGCCTGGATGTTTAGAATGAATGAGAGTAATGGGGGCAGGGTGAGGGGAGATTGGAAGACTGAGCATAGAGAGAATAACTGAAAGTAGGAAAGTGAGAGCTAGAGAAAGGAGAGACAGAGGGACCGATGCCCGGCTACAGGTGATGGTGAAGTCAGACAGTGAACAAAGGAATCCCATGTTAATAAACTTTGGGGACAGAAACAAATTGTTATGCCTAAAAGGAGCACCCGTCACCCACCCCCCAAATCAGCAGTGGCACCTGCTGATTGTTGAAGAGCAGGGGGTTGTTCTGTGAGACATCTTAACTAAGAAGGCAAGCTGTCACAATGTCGAAGGGGTTTAGAGGCTGGCTGTGACTGAGAACTGTAGCGTTTCTGCTGGCCCTTTAAGTTTTCAACTTTCTCATTCAATTACCAAGGACAAATCTTAATTACATTTTGATTAATTTCAAACTGCAGAAGTTGGTAGAACTCTTCACTATCTTCATCTATGGCTCCAGTGCCTGGCACATGAGTTTTCATCGTATTTCTATTAACTGGGCTCAC
The DNA here is from genome assembly GCA_004026705.1 of Nesogale talazaci. NCBI lineage: Eukaryota > Metazoa > Chordata > Mammalia > Afrosoricida > Tenrecidae > Nesogale > Nesogale talazaci. The sequence goes on along the minus strand of PVJH01000231.1, from coordinate 189,603 downwards.
TTGTAGACCTATAAATATTACCCTGTTACAGACAGCATTGTATTTCAAGGTAGATCTTGAAATATTCATTTAAATGATGAATAGATCAATCCTTTTTCATTTATCTTTCCCAGCACAGTAAATCATAGTATTTTCCCAGTCAAAATGGCTAATTCTGGTTTGTTTCAACTAAAAAAAAGTCTAGAATATTGATCATTATGCATTCTGCCCCATTATCAATGACTGTCAATTTTCATAGATTTGTTTTGTACATACCATGTTCTAATCCTGAGTGGATGTTTGCAGCATCTTCTTATAATTTTGAGCTTATGCTCCACTAGCAAAAGAAGGTCCAAAAATTTAGTCCATTTACATCATTAAGGCTTTTTGTACTTTGAAGCAAAAATTATTCCTAAATCATCATCTCAATCCCTTTTTACCTAAGAAGCTGAATTTCTATCACTGACAATGTTTTGTTGCTATTCATAAGGTTTTTGATGGCTAATTCATCAGAAGTGGATAACCTAACCTTCTAGTTAGGGATAAAACTTCTAGTTCCTGGTACATCAGCTACCATAGACTGACAACTGACAGATGAGAGATGGTGACAAACGTGGAAAAGGATCAAAATAATCAACGTTAGCTTCCTAAGGCTGATTCCTGCTTGGCAGAGATCAGACAGGCCTGCATCTCTCACCTTTTTACCTATCCTCACACCAATCAACCCTCTCAACCTACTCACTACTTCTGTGCTGAGTTCAATCATCTGTTGCAATGATCATATAGACCTCAAAAGGAATATTCATGATTGTGGGATTTGTTAGGGAAGTAACAAACTACGATTCAGGTTCAGGAATGTGCCAGCTACATAATCTGTCAACCTAAGGAAGGAGTGAATCTAGCCTATAAGTCAGTGACCTCATTTGGAGGCATAATGGAGATAAATAGCTCATTGGATGCCAGAGACATGCTCTCCCTGCAAGACATTCCTGTTGAGAGCTCTGTTGATGGAGCTGGGGGAGCCATATGGAGGGATCACGGGGAGACCCATGCCAGCACTGAGACGTTTCCACCACCACTTGATCCACAAGACTTTCCACTCACTGGCCTGTTTTCTTCCTGTATACTGTATCATTGCATATGCTGTGTGAGTCTGAAGAGGAATTTACAGACTGTATCAGACAGGTGGGCTAATATTAGACTTATGGACTTGATCTAGACTGGGCTGTGATGTTTTCTTAATCCACAATTACTCCTTATATAAAACTCTTTCTTATATGCATATGAGTGTTTCTAGATTTGTTTCTCAAGTCAACCCAGATTAATGCAGAGAACATTCAGGATATATTTCTTTTATCCAGACAGCCTCTTCTCAAATATGACAGCAAGCACTATTATCCTGGGATATCAGTCCTTAAAGGTGCACCATGTTTCAGCAAATGATAAATTGCTACCAATTAAGTGTCAGAAGTACCCTGACTGTATTAGGTAATCTCTCTCCTTCCAGAGAGCACTCAGCATTTTCACTCTAACCTACTGATTCTACTTTCTCTTCTGCTACCACTTCTCTGGCATCATTACTCTGACTCTTACTCTCTCCATTATAACAGCTCTCTGTGCCATGCATTGAGAAGGCTTAATATAAGGATCTTAAGGCCAAGCATATGCTCCACGCATAGCTATATTTTTTTTCCTGATGGTATTGAAATTGCCCCTTCCTAGCTATGGAATGACAACTTGTAAGTCTAGCAGAAAGGCAAAATTTACCAATTCCCCAAATTAGGGAACTAAACGTTATACTTTATTTGCATGCTTTAACTCTCACAAGGGTGTCATATCCCTTAATTACATAATTAGCAAACTATCGCATGCCTTGGTGGGTCACGCGCACTTTAGATGTGACTAGTTCTACCCAGTCATTGGGTGGGAGTTCCAAGAACTGTAGGTAAAAGCAGTATGCTAAGTAAGTGAGTGTACTACAGGGACAAAAAGAACAGGATGATAGCAAGGAGGCAACGACACCTGGGTTTGCTTCTGACTGAAGCAGTTGCTCTCTTGAGAAAACTCATTCACTGCCATTGAGCCCACGCAGACTCATAGTGACCCTTGAGGACAAGGCTGAACTGCCTGTGTGGGTTTCTAAGACTGTAGCTCTTTGGGGATTAGAAAGTTCTGTCTTTGTCCTGTGGAGTGGCTGATAGTTTCACACTGCTGACTGGGCAAATTATTTAAACTTTAGAAGTCTTACTTTGGGCATTAAAAAACCATCAAACGACATACAAATTTTCTGGGTTGTTTGAAGGATTGATTAAAATAAATAAATAAAGCACCCAACAAATACATATACTCAGCAAATATGATTTATCATGTGAACATAATACTATAATGCCTCATTTCTTCTACTTTGTCTTTCTTCGTGGAGCTTGTCAGCCTCTAACATATTGCAGATTGATTTGTTTCTCTATCTTCTGACACACTCAACCAGAACTCAAATTCCATGAGCATTAGGATTTTGTATATTTACCTCCATAGCTAAAATAGTGCTGGGGGTGGCGGGGGGAGGATGACCAATACATATTTGTTAAATTAATAATTTATCATTGTTTATGCTTCTTATGGCTATCGTGGAAGTCAGGGACTCTTTCACTCTCATTACTCAGTATCAGAAAAGACAAATATTCTTTGGCATGCCCTCTAATCCAGTTTTCTCAGTCATTTGTCCCCAGTCCACTCGTAGGCCTGGGATATTCATTACACAACACAAAGCACAAATAGTTGCCATGGAATTTATGCCAACTCACAGTGGCCTTCCACCACTTATCTGTCAGTTCATCTGTGATGACTTGCATGTGGCTTTAGTGCAGGAAAGTAAACGTGAACAGTTTTCAGTGGGGCTTCCAGCATATGAGCAGTCTACAAAGAAGGAATATCCATCTACCTCTGAGGTATTAGCCCCCTGAAAACTCCATGAAAATCTGCAGAACACTGTCTGACAGAGTGTCGAAAGATGAACCCCTCCGGTTGGAAAGTACTCAAAATAAAACTGAGGATCTGTTGCCTTCCCCAAAGCAGAGCCAGCCATCATGATGCTGATGCAATAAAACTTTCAAGACCATCATTGTTGATGGCGCATGACTCAAAATGAGAAGGTAATATGCAAATAAATATTTATAACCTGAAAGTATAATGAGCAAAACATGACTCTAGAAAATTGAAAATCACCAAAAGTGAAATGGTATGCAGAAAGATCAAGATCTTAGGCATTTGCGAGCTGAAATAGCCATTTTGACTGGAACAATCACATGGTTTATTATTGAGAAAAGGACAAATTACAAAGGAAATATGTCCTATTTTTCATCTAAGGGAACATTTGAAAAATCTATATTTAAATGCAGTCCTGTCAGAGATAAAGACACTATCTATAGGCCTATAAGCAAATCCAGTTAATAACATTATTAGTCAAATTGTTCACCAAACACTGAATCCATGGATGAAAAATGGAAGAATTCTTCTATCTGAACCTGATCAAACATACAAGATCCATTGATAATTATTGGTGGTTATAATGCAAAAATTGGAAACAAAGAGGAAGGAACCATAGTTGGAAAATATGGTTTTGGTGATAGACACTAAGCTGGAGATTGCATAGTAGAATTTCACAAGACCAATGACTTCTTCAGCACTAATACATTTTTTCAACCACAGAAATGGCTGTTACACATGGACTTCTGACCCAGCCCTGCATCGTGGAGAGCCTCAGGTAACTTGAAATACCCCTACTACTTTCCATAATTTGCTTCAGGGAAAATTCACCTTTGTTTGTGGATGTATACTTGGCTTTTTAAAATATACCGATATATAATTTAAAACAATAGATGCAATAGTAGTCATCTGTTTCTACAGAAATAGAAGCATTTCTGTAAAACATTTAGATCCGTCTTTCCATTAAACCACATCATGGAACAAATTGTGCCAGACTGATGATGGACATGCAGCACAGGGGAGATTGGAATTCAGCACAGCACTGTATCCAGCCTCACTCACTCTAATAATCACTCTGACCCATTTGCCTACTGTATTGGCAATAACTATTTTTTGCTGGACTGTTCAAACAAAAAATACAATTAATTTCTCATCCCCTTTTATACTTAGTTCAGATGTTAGTTATAGTGTTTAACTCTAATAGATCAATAAATTTAGAGTTTTGTTTCCAGGAAAATTCAAAAGCTAATCTATTACACTTTACTTATTACGCTTTACAATTAGCTGAAGATAAGATTCTTCTGGAGAGTATGTTGTCATAACATTTAAAGAAACTTCCCACACTTCAACTAATTACTGTTTTATGTTGATCTGAATATTTCTGTATATTTGTCATGCCAATACTTGATCCTACTGATTGAACTAGAAAAAATAAAGTCTTCACTTCAAGCAAGAACAACAAAAAATTTTGAGAAACCCACTTTTCAACAATAGCTGCCCATGGAAGCAGCGGTCCAGAAATCAAATGAAGTATTGAGTTGGGGAAATATGCTGCAAAAAAACCTTTTTAAAGGTTTAACCCAATCAAACTCCCTCCACTGAGTCATTGCTGACTTATACTGATGCCCTGGGGGATTCTGAGTCTGTAAACGTTCACAGGACATGAAAGGCAGGCTTTCTCCTGAGGAGTGGCCCGGCGTTTGGAACTGCAGACCCTGTGGGTCACCGCGCAGCATGTAACCACTACATCACTGGAGCGCACGAGGCGAAGAGATCATTTTGATGACCACTGAGGACGTGAGTCAAGCCATGCTGTTTTCATCATTTTCTACTTAAAATGTAAACAAAATCCTGAGAAATGACACATTCAATTCAAATCCTGTCTTTTGTGAAAAATATTGACTAAACCTTGGACTTCCAGGAGAACAAACAAATCTATCTTGGAATCAGTATAGCACAGGCTCCTTAGAAGTGAGGATGGTGAGATTTTGTTTCATATAATTTAGACAGGTGATCAGGAGAACCCACCACTGAAGAAAGACAGGCTTTCTAAAGCAGAAACAAACAAACAACCCCAGTGTCTTGGCATCGATGCTGATTTGTAGCAACCCCACAGGAGAGGGTAGGACTCTCCCTCGGTTTTCCGGGACTGTCCCTCTCTAGAGGAGTAGAAAGTCTCATCCCCTGGAGAAAGATAGACACTTGCATTTAGCTGGATTGGCACAATTCCCGTAAATAGCAGGGAAGTCAAGTAGGGAACAGAACTGGGAAACACTCTGTTCTGTTGTACATAAGGTGCCTTGGAGTCAGAGCCACTCAAAACAGCAGCATAAAGAAAGTCATTTCACATATTAAAAGTCATGTGCTCATATGCTATATGTATTTGATAGTAAAAAGACTGTTAATAGAAACAATGATAGAGTATTATTATGAGCTAGTAACTTTTTTAGGTAGTATTCGTGTATTAATGAATATAATTGTGATTGAGCCCTATGAGAAGTTGCAGAACAAAACCTGAAATAGAGGTTATAGAGTGAGCGCAATGTTGTAGTTCCTAAAGGGAACTGAATGCCAACTCCAGAATCCCTTCATTTACTCCTCTCTTTATAAATAGCTGCTAACGGAAGGAGGTTCGCAGAGGCAAGTGATGAGAGAGATGCTCCATCATACCTTGGGGACACCGGACTGCACCATCGAGAAGTCACAGACCTCTTTACTATGATACACAGTAAGAGCCAAAATCTCTTTAAGGAAAATAGGACATAGAATAATCAATATTTTGCTCAGTCAACTACAAGGGGGAAGAAAGCCCTTTTTATTCCTTGGAAGGAACCATTAACTGTAATAGAACCATAACACTGTAATAAAGATCAATAGTTTACACCTGCAATAATGCATGGACTTTTATGATGTTCCTTGCAGCCTAAATAGTCTGTTTCAGTAGCTGATAAGTGGAATCAAGCAGTCATATCCTACCCCCCCCCCACTTAGAAACCTGCAACATCATTATCTTCATCAGCTTTCCTCACTACTCCTGAAGACAGCAGGTCCCTAACCTAGCAGAGAGACATGACGTGTTACTGCAGCCTTTAATCTCTGTAGTGACCACATTTAGACTCTAAATATCCAGGCAAATAACTCTACTGCAACATTGAGAGCAAAGGTCTCTATTGGTCTTTATCCTTCCAATCTTTTCCTTCAGCTAAAGTCTAAGAACTAATCATGGAAGTTATCCAAGTGGACTGTCAGAAAACCAAACAAAGTCTCTCTTGGGCGGTCAGTACTACCTTCAGGGAAATTGATCTTAGAATGGGCAGACTTCATGAAGTCAGTTTCATCAAGGCTTACTACGAACCAGCAGTCACTGGGTTTCTGATAAATACTACTGTTAAACATTTTATCTTATTTTTAAAGCATGTTTATTCATATATAAATATATACTACCATATTTATAAGCAAAGGAACAAAGAAAGAAAGAAAAGTTAAGGTAATACCGTGTTTATGGAAGGGAAAAATAGAAAGGTAAATATTTCTGTAGGGTAGGGCATATGACGAGGCTTCAAAAAATTCATGGAAATCGAATTAAACTAATGGAATTTTCTCACAAACGTTTTGATGCACCCTATCCATGAAAACTTAGTAGTATTTTTATTTGCTATAACAATTATAGCAAATGGTTATATGCTATAGCCATCCTTACAAAACAGGTAAGTAAAGGAAGTTACATGATTTTTTAAGGTCACATAGCCTGTCTGTAAGGATTACAAACTAAGTCCAATAACGGCACAAGCCAGAATCATTTCACTGTTCTACAAACTCTATTGGTTGACTTTGAATGGACTCTGGAACAAGTACTGGATTTATCATAAGTAAGAGAAGTCTACAAAATTTCTAAGAAGGCACAGAGTTACATCAGCATGTCCTAAAATGTTTTCATAAAGAAGATGGTTAAAAATAAAATAAAGCAGATGGCACAACTTCAGCATAGAATTGAAAGCTCAGCACGTAATTGGTTAGAAAATATGAGAATGGGCACAATCAAGGTTTTGAACATTAGGTGATGAACTTTCTCTTTAAAAGCAAGGGAGTAAAATTAAGAAAATGCTGGTTTAGGAAAACCCACCTAAGAGCTATTAAATTTAAAGGGAAATCATGACATCTTGAAAACTTTCCATGTTCTAGGCATGCATTTTCTTGTCTTATATTGATAATATTTTAAGCATTATTATTGTTATTAATATTAATTCTCGTGTTCTGACACCAAAAATTCTCTGGAGATGAAAAATCATTAGTACTTCTCTAAATCCAAGCATAAAACAACAAAGTAAACAGGATCTACATGAGAGGAATCAGGAGAAAGATCTTCCTTTGTGTTATTTTCCAAGATAATAGAGATCTTCAGAAAAACATGGTATCACATTCTTTAAATCTGGAAATTAAATCACAAGTTGTCATTTTTAAGAACTGTCACTAGGGACTGAGCCCCGGTGGCGTAGTGGTTGAGTGCAGGACTGCAGCTCACAGGCTTGGTGGTTCAAATCCAGCAGCTGCTCTCTAGGAGCAAGGCTGGGTAGCTCCCATGACCACCAGAGGGCAGTGATACCCCCAAAAAAAAACTGTTACTAATAAGTCCAGCTGTGTTTACCAAGGAATCACAAAACTGCATGAGCAAATTTATTTTTTAAATGGAAAATGAGTAGTATAATTTAGATGCCATGGTTAAACATTTGACAACTAAACGCTTAGTGGTTCAAATCTACGAGGCTGCCTACCCTGCAGAGAGATAGACTGTTTGCTTCTGTAACCACTGACACCCAAGGCAGCAGCGCTGTAACCCAGTTCTCCTTTCTATTGACAGGGGACAGGGTCACTGTGCATCAGAAAAGGAGCCCTGGGGGTGGTGTTGGGCAGGTGTGGCTGCTAACCTCAAGGACAGTGGTTCAAAACCACTCATGTCTCCGAGGGAGAAAGATCGGCTATCTGTTCCCATAAACATTTATTGTTCATATGTACAAATATGCTTCTTGCAGTTTATGTATAGATGATTATAAGACTTGTTAGAACCCCCAATAAAATGATCTTTAAATTAAAAATTAAAATTTGGGGCTGAGTCCCAGTGGCATAGTGGTTGAGTGCGGGACTGCGGCCTACTGGGTTGGCAATTCAAATCCAGCAGTAGTTCTCCAGGAGCAAGGCTGGGTCTCCCACTCCCACCAGAGGGCAGTGATGCCTAAACAAATTTTTTTTAATTATAAAAATATTAAAATTTGCTGTTGTTATAAGGTTCCATTGAGTCAGACCCAATTCATAGAGACACTAGGTACCAAAGAATAAAGAACAAAACCCTAACCAGATGCAACTGTAAAGGTTTACAGGCTCAGAAAATCCCAGTGGTCAGCTGTGAGTCAGAGGCCATTCAATGGCCATGGTGGGGTTGAGAACAAAATCGGCTGGACAGCAATAGGGGTAGACTTCAACAGGATCATGAAGTATCTTATTCTCAACATATTCTGGGTGAGAAAGAAGTATCGTAGTGAATCAAATCAAAATGAATCCATGTGGTTCTACATGGATGTGATTCAATAAAGATTTACAGAAGACCTACTATGTTAAAGAATTTTCCTGAGTCTGTGGAGGAAGCAGTCTCTACAAGGAGGTCTATGACATCAATTGTTGTGGCTGGCAACTGTATCCTGCCACATCCTCCCCCTCCTTGCACAATTATTCCCATGTGCCATCCACCTGGCTGACACCAGGCCATCCTGACTCTACTTATTAACATTAGGAACTGGCCCAGAAGTATTCACTACAAAAGTCCCCTTTGGGAAATTTGAACTAAGAAGATGGAGAGGACTTGCTGGATAGTGATGAAAGCTGAAAGATACCCAGTTGTATACAGTCCTTTCTAGAACAATATGGGCATTGTCCCACCAGAGTTAGAGGAAGTGAGTTGGGCAGAACATGAGATGGAAATGAGATGTTCCGCATTCCCCAAAGAAGAGAGAGAGAGAGAGAGAGATAAAAGCAAAATTCTTCGTGTCTAATGTCTTCCCAGTTCCGGTTCCCAAGTCCTGTACATACATCAGTGCCTGTGTTTAGATTTCTGTGAGATTTCCTTCACTGTCCTTACAATAACCTTCTTGTTGAGTACTTTTCAATGTGTCTCTGTTCCCTGTTAGTAAAATATCCTTCAGACACCTGCTGTGATCTGAGCTCTGAACTATCGTTCCAAGAGTACAAACAGGACTTAGGTAGAGTCCCTGTTCTTAAATAGCTTACAAGCAGGTAGAAAACAAATACAGTACATATCAAATATAAAACCAGACAGCTTTTGTGGAACAAAACAACATTGTTAGAAGGTTTGATTCAAATTGCTTTTATCTGAAAAGGTGGTGTAATTTCAGCTGGGCACTGGTGATAAGATAGAGGACATAGGAAAGGTATAAAATTATATTCCAGGGCAGAGAAATATGGCGAGGAAAAGCAGTGGCAGAAAGTTCGGCTTCTCCAAAAATGCCTTGGGCTGAGATGAGCTTAGGAGAGCATGCAGGTAAAATAGAAAACAAAAGGATGACATGCACCACAGAATGTACAAATGATTATGCACTCAGGGAGGGTTTTAAGTAGGTTATTTTATTCACCTAAGACAGTGGTTCTCAACCTTCCTAATGCCGCAGCACCCCTTAATACAGTTCCTCATGTTGTGTTAACATCCTAACCATAAAATTACTTTTGTTACTATTTTCTCACTGTAATTTTGCTACTGTTATGAACTGGTCGACTCCTGTGAAAGTCATTTGACCCCTGGAAAGAGTTATTTGACCCCCAAAGTGTTCACAACCCACAGGTTGAGATCCACTGACCTAAGGCTATGAAACACTTAAAGTGTAGGGTTTTGGATTCACTATAAGCAGAGACAATAACAGTAGGAACAGAAAAAAATCAAGAAATCCTGAGTGATATACTTAGTGGTTTTCTTAACTAAAATTATAAACAATATACTTGGAAATACCTGTATGCTTCTTATGTCACAGATGTCCACAAATCACAGTGAAAAGGATTGAGGAAGGTGTCATTAGCAAGAAAATGGGCCAGGAAGATTTGGGCAAGTCAATGTAAAGTTTAAAATATGTGAGAAAAAAAGATTTATTATTTGGAATCATAGCCAAGGATGACAGAGTTGAGAAGCAGAGTGTGCTAGTATGGGTAGACTAGAGAAACAAATGTAGAAATGCCCATATAAGAAAGAGATTTATATCAAAGAGTAATTGCATATTAAGAAAACATACCAGTCCAATCCAGATCGTTCAGAAGATTAATATTAGACCTTATGTCTGATAGCAGTCTATAAATTCCTCTTCAGACACATGGAAGACATGCAATAATGCTGGAGGCAGAACATTCACAGGTCAGTGGGTAGAGAGTCCTGTGGATCCAGTGGTGGTGGAAGCATCTCAGCACTGGCATGGGTCTCCATGTGACCCCTCTAGCTCCAGGACTTTGGCTCATCAGAGTACCTCCACGTGGCTTGTCAACAGGAAATGTCTCTCAGAGAGTGTGTCCCAGGAAGGAAGACAGGAGTTCCCAGAAGTCTCAGGAGAAAGCCCTGTCCACACAGAGGCCTCATTAGCTATGACCTGAGTGACAGGCTAGACTCCACACTCAGGAATGTTAAGACATGAGATTATGTAAACTGCCACACAATGTGAAATTAAGTATTCCTTCTATTTCTTAGAACTCTATGGGAAAGTTATTGTGGTCATTGCATTTATATTAAAGAAACTATTTTTGAAACCAGAAAAGTTGTTAACCATCAGGGAGACTCAGTAGATTCATGAGCAATTAGGTCCATGAAAATCAAAACACTTTGCATTAGATATTTAGAAATCACCTGAGCTATATTTCAAATCCTAGGAAAAGTGGCTCATGACCTCATTTAATGGTATTAGATTCAAGCTAAAATAAATATCATGCATTTATATTTCTGAAAAGGCATTAATAAGTGAGTGATGTGTTTTTTATCTACCCTCAGAAGACCATGATAAATTTTATAAACAGGTTGCAAATACTCAAGCAGTCTACAATTGTAAATATCAGTCTAGGTACTATATTATTTATGACACAGTCGCTGGAAATCACTTGACTTCTTTGTGCCTTTTCTAAATGACATAAATAATTACTTGATATATGATAGTGGCTAGCTCACTTAGAAACTATTCAGTGTAGTGGATTGATAATGTTCTGGCCTATGGAGAAGTTGGTTATTGATAAAGGAGATAGTCATTAAAAAGATATACTTTGTTGCTACTTGGTTGTTCATTATTCCATTCTTTCTGGGAACTTTCTACTTACTGGGGCAGTTCTACCCTGTTCTATTGCATCTATATGAGTCAGAATCTATTTGACAGCAAAGAATTTGGTTTGTTTGATTTTTGTTCTTATTTTGGGGTGGTGTATGAAAAAAATACTTTCAGTCTGGTACTTTTAATATTTTACATTATTTGGAAATGTGTATTCTGTACTGGAGAAAAACATAATAGTTTATAATGCAATTAAATTAGTACAATATGAAAAGCATTAAGAACATGATAAATTGGCTCAAGTAGAAAGAAAATATTTTGAAAATGATGATGGCAGCATATGTACAAAGGTGCTTGACACGATGCATGGATGGATGGATGGATGGATGGTGATAAGAGCTATAAGAATCCCCAATAAGAGGATTAAAAAGAGGAGAACTTGATGAATCAAGAGAATGCTGAAAATATTTTAACAAATCTAGTTATTTAAAATAAAAATAAGAACTTTGGACAGATAGTGCAATAGAAAAATATGTCTACCATATTAAAATCCCAAAAATGAATTAAGAGAATCAAGACAGAGAAGGACAGGCCATCATAATCAAATTTTGAAATGCTAAAAACCCCATACCATGGTCTACCCAGCAAATCCAATATCTCTAACAGAGTAGGGATTGTGTACTCATGTAAAAGTAATTAATTTAGAAAACTGAAATGAAGGGGAGACTAAACAGTGGTTGTGAGAAGAAGAAAAGTGAAATAGTCCATTTATACAAAACAAAATGCTCAAGGAGTTGAACTCAGAGCAGGACGATGGAACAATTTCTCTCCAAACCAGCTTCACAGTGAGAAATATCACCAAAGACAATAGTTGGCACTACAAACAAGGAGGCAGTGAATCAGCCAAATACATGTCTAAAATCAGTGCACAGAGATCATCTCTTAAGTTCTGAACAATTCGCACTTCACTGTGATCCCCCTGGGTTTCCCATGGGCCTGAGTAGTTTATCTCCTCACTCATCTCTGATCCAACACAAACATCAAAGGGAATATATCGTCCCACCAAAGGATTTAATTTTGTCTCGAGGTAAAAATTATGTTAATTGAGACTGTTCAGAGAACTTCTGCCTAAATTAAAGCTAGTGAGCAATACACTCTCTCATTTTATCACCGCCACCACCAGCCCAGCAGATGATATATTTAATTTAGATTATGAACTCCTACTATCTGGTACTCAAGATCAAGTTTTATATTTAAAAGAATAATCATGAAAATAGAAGGACGTATAGAAAAGAACCCCTTTTTAACAAGCAACAAGCGCCATAAAGCTGCACATACCAAGGAGGAAAGATAAGCAGCAAAGGTCAAAATGTCATCTTTAGATTGTTAAGCACACATGAAAGAAATGTCAGTGAGGACCAGGAGACAACTAAACCCCTTAATAATCGCTACAAGAAACAGTGACAGAATCTCTATATACTTTTAAAGAAATTAAAGGAAATAAGAATAGTATGATCACTAAATCAAAGGAAACAGATGCAACTAAAAACCAGGTCATATTAACAATAGAATAAGATGAAAACTTACAGGTAAATATAAAGGACAGAAATCAGGCTGACATGAAAAAAAACCAAGGTAGACATTTAAAAATGACACTTAAAAAACATTGGTATATGGAAAAGCTGAAAAATATTCAAAGGATCAGAAGAATAGACATAAGAAATTATAGAAAATATTATATACACAAAAATGTATAAGCAAAAACATCCATATGTGAAGAACTATAATACTTAAAAGACAACACAATCAATGTGGCAAAAATTTCGTGGTGCAATAATATAAATTTTCACATGAAGATCTCAAATTGGATTGTGTAAAATGATTTGGGAAGGTAGAAAGAACAGGGAGTCAAGAGAAAACCATGAGATGCAGAAACACCCTGCTGCGTTATTGAGTTGTAAGAAGGAAAATATCATTGATATAAAAGAAACTGTGACCTAGAGGGGAACAAAAAGAGGACTGAATAACAAGGATGTTTCTTTGAGGGCTAAGGTGTGCCTGACCCAAGCCAATGGTAATCTCTATGACATCTTACACCTGTGTGTTAGAGTAATCCAGCCTCTAACAATACGAGGGTGGTCTGTAGGCACACCTGTATGGCACTGACATATAAAGATCATAGTAAAGTCATAGAAGAATAGAGGAGTCAGTCATATTCTATGGCAGTATGCTCACCTCCTGAATGGCTAGGGTCTCAGCAGTCAGGTTCACGCAAAAAGAGGGAGGAGAAGAAGAGGAGCAAGCCTCTTTCTTTCTGGCCAAGGTCTCTGTATACTTAGGGGTGTACAAGTCCTCCTGATTACAGGTAACCACATACCTCACAGGAAAGGGTTGTACAATAGGCACTGCAGCAATGGGAGGGGGATGATCAAGAGGTGTACATGCACTAGGAAGAGGAGGTATTAGGGGTGCACATGTGACAAGATGGGTGGATCCTAGATTCAAGATGGCAGCCTAACCTTTGTTGTCTTTGAGCTGCCTTGACTTATTCTGAGTTCCCCTTTGAAATTCACAAGCGATCCACTATCCTTATCATTAGGGAGTGAGATTCACTTGCAGGGATGTGCTCGTCTGGGTACATTAGAAAAACAAATTCTCACAAACTCATATTTTTAAGAGAGAGTTTTATGTACAGGGTAAGTGCACATCAAGAAAGCATCTCAACCCAGGGCTGCCCAAGCCCACAAGTCCAACATTAGCCTATATGTCTGACACCGTTCTACAAAGTTCTCTTCCATCTCACCAAACACGTGCAATGATGCCAGCTGCAGGAGCAAAGCTGAATCAGTGAGCATGCAAGCAGCGTAGCGCAGGCAGGCGTCTCCACATAGCTGCTCCAGGGTTTCATCAGAGTAGGTCCATGTGGCTTCTCCTCAGGGATGTCTCAAGACTAGAAAGTCAAGGCTCACTGAGCCATTTATCTCTCCACCCTTCAATTAACCCCACATGTGTTTATCGAATAGGTGGCACATCAGAACTTTAACTATCTCAGGGTGGGACAGACAATAGTCTGATTGCTCTGGATGGCTGATGCCCTCCTGCAGATACCTTTTAAGCAGCTTGCTTCCAAGTGTGCCACAGCATTTACCACATGTTGCAAGCAGTGTCCTAGGCAGGGCCTACAAGAAATACAAGGAACAACCTGGAAAGAAACCCTTTTGTATCCCACACATGTGAAAGTTGGACATTGAATAAGGAAGAATGGGTGCATTTGAATTGTGGTGCTGGAGAAGAATATTGAAAGTACCTTGAATTGCTAAAAGAACAAAGCGATCCCTATTGGAAGAAGTAAGGTCAGAGTGGTCACTAGAGGCAAAAGTAACAAGAGTTTGTCTTACATACACTGGACACGGGACATACTGGTCCCAGGAGAAGGGCATCATGTGTGGTGAAGAGGTGGGGCGGTGAAAAAGACAAAGACCCTTGACAGAATGGATTGTGATGGGGGCTGCGTCTGTGGGCTCAGGCATAGAAACAATAGTTGGGAATTTCCCAGGACTATGCAGTGCTTTGTTCTGTCACGCACTGGATCACTATGAGTCAGACACAGCTCAGGGGCACCTAACAGCAGTAGGAAAAAGCAATAGTAAGGATGGCCTCAGACGTCTCAAGGTCACGACTGTAAATTTCAGGATACCCTGGCAAACATGGGGAGACTCTTGAGTGGCTCTTTCCTATTATCTTTATGCATCATATGTCAGAGGTGTCCATGCATCTACAACACTAATGACCATCTCCCTAGAAGGCCGAGTCCCGTGGTCATGGCAAGAAAATTGGCTCCCTTGAGGAGAAGCCAGTTTTGACATCAGAGTTAGGCTAGAACCTTAACTCTCATTCTTGTTAGCTTCATAATCTTCAAAAGGTTATAATGTCTCAAGGTCCCCTATTTGTTTATATAAAGGGAGAGTGCTAATATCCTTCTTACAAGGGTTTTACAATAGTTATGTGAGATAAAAGTTAAAATTTCTAGAATGAATAAAAATGCAAAAAAAAAATGTTGATTTCCATCTTTTTGCAACCTGTCACTCCTTTACATGGCCTTCTATTATGAGACTTAAGAGTCTTGCTAAAGAATCAGATCATGTTACTCTCTGAAGAGTGACCTCTTAGGAGTCATCTGTTCATTACTAGCTGTCTTAAAACCTTTAAAGAGTTAAATATAACTGTAGTTAGGAACAAAGACACAATATGATCTTCCTTACTTTGTTTTCTTTTTAATTAATGTTTTCACTTAAATGATTCCCAAGTGAAAATGATAAAACAAGGAACTTTGAGAAATGTCTACCCTCTTTCACTGTCTCTTCCCCAGTTTGCTCCCAATTCCCTTATGTAATCACTTTTATAATTTTATTGATTTTTATTAGTTAATTCTTCCATTGTTTCTTTTTAAAAATGTCAAACACACTCACACGAGTATCCAAACTCACTCACACATACAACAGTTCTCATCCAAGATGAAATTTATAAGGTACATTCTTCAACAGCAGCAGTTCTCAACCTGTGGGTCATGAACCCTCTGGGGGTCAAACAACCCTTTCAATGGGGTTGCCCAATTCATAAAAGTAGCAAAATGACAGTGATAAAGTAGCAACAAAAATAATTTTATAGTTGAGGGGGTCACCACACATGAGGAACTATATGAAAGAGTCATGGCATTAGGAAGGTTGAGAACCACTGTTCTATAGTTTTCATTTTCAGTTATAGTTTCATTTCAACATAATTACATATATTTTGAAGATTAGTGCAAAGACTATTTAGAAAAGCACAGAATTTTACAGTATAAATGTACTTTAGTTCTGTTTGTGATGATGACTTTAAAACTTGCCTATACAATCATGTGACAAATGTTCCTTTGAAGGAAAAAAATGTTCCTTTGAGGAAAATCTCATTGCATCTCTGGGCCTACTCTCAACCCCTGTAAAGTCAACTACATGAAAAACTCAGGACACAGACAGTACTCTGTATTATAAACTCACATCAAAACAGTATTACTATTATCATCATCACTCTGCCATTATGTTAAAGACAGTTTTGTGTACCTAGTAGTGCTCAACAATGCTTTAGTGAATAAAAAAGTATGCTCTCTATTATATTCAGCACAAGCGTTTGACTGATGTTAACTGGGAAATGTAGCTCACTCTGCTGACAGGAACATGGGTGCTAGAGTGGTTGTGCCTTGAGCTGCAAACCACATGGTCCATAGGAGAAAGACTCGGCTTTCTCAACAGTAACAGTCTTGAAAACCAACCAAGGGTCCCCATGAGTCAGCACTGACTCAGACTCCATGGCTATGGGTTTGGTGTGGGTTCTGGTTCTGACATACATACCAATTCAACTTAGGCATAATTTTAAAAATGGAACTTGTTTGTACTCTGAGAACTGTCTGTATGTAATATAATGACCTCACAAAATCCAAATCACATAATGGTCTATTTCTCAGAACATAACATGGGTATGTGACCGTGGTTTATTATTCTACAGATTCTTTCCATTGTCTACATTTGGGGTCAATTTATTTCCACTTTAAAATCAACTCAGTAGTTTTCTGGAAATATTCCTCTCTGAAGCAAATGTAGCTGACTCTCATATGAAAATACATTACATCCTCTATAGAAGAAAAATAAGTATTCTCCTTCAAATGAAAGAAGAAATTTATGGTTAATGTTTCCCCTTCAACATGGATTGAAATATATCTTTTACTCTGGGAACTATAGAATACACAAAAACAAATAGCAAAGTGCTGGTTTCAGGTCATGACCACCCAACATTCTTTATAAAGTTGAGTAGTGCTAGCAAACCATCAAAATGTATTATGAATTTGACAAAGAAAAATGTTGATGTCAAAAAAATTCCATTTTTAAGGAACACATTTCCATTCACTCTGTAAATAGAGAGATGGTGTATAATTTTAATTCCTATGCGAAACTCTAAGGAAATCCACTGATTATCTATATGTTCACACACAGTAGTTCAAATGAATTTGAGGCCATATCCATCAAACTCAATTCAACAAATGCCTATTGGAGGTCCAGCACTCCACTAAAACCCAAGCAAACCTACTGCCACCAGGTAGATTCTCACTCTAAGTGAGCCCAGAGGACAGAGTGAAACCGCTCTTTAAGGTTTTGTAAACTTTAAGTCTCGGTGAAAGCAGAGTGTCTCTCTTCTGCTGCGGAGTGCTACAGGCAAGTCTGATTCACTAAGCTCTCAATTAGCAGCCGAATGTTTAGCTCACCGTGCTCCGTGGGCTGCTGGCACTCGACTAGGCACTGGGCAGACAGCGCTCATTCCATTGGCTGCACTTAATCTAACTTGTCTCCTAAATGATGAACTTCTTAAAGGTTGACAAAAACGGGCATCATTTCAAAGTTCAAAAGCAGGGCGCTAATGAAAACAGCAAAAATGAATTTACAAATAACAACAGAGGTCACCTAGAGGAGACCTTGATTAATTCTTGGGAAAACTCCTAATTCAAATGGCAGCTGACTTTGGTGGGAAGGATAAATATTCCTGATATGGGAAATGGTGGAAGAATGATCTGGAAAACAGATGAGCAACCAAGATCACATTTCCCATTAGACAAGCCGTCATGTGGCCCTTCTTGCAGTATTTCTGCCAGTTGCTGAATCCATTCAAATCATGGCAAACCCTGTGTGTCAGTGTACTGTACTTCATAGCATTGTCAATAACTCATTCATTGGAAATAAATTGCTAAGACTTTCTTCCAAGATGCCTTTAGGTAGACTTGAATTGCCAGACTTCTTAATAGCTGAGTATGTTAACCAATCACTTTACCCAAGAACTGGCTTTAAAAATAACATCTCAGTGCACTACCTCTTGTACACATATGAGTGCGTGCACACACACACACACACACACACACACACTTCAAACCAACACAGAAGAGCAACAGAAGATAGAAAAACAGTATGAGGCACTCCTAAAGTCCTGCTTGGGATATTACCAGGAGCAGGAGGCACACAAAGCCTCCCCAAAATAAGCGTGCCTGCTGCTTTTGACATGATGGTGACTGGTAGAAATATTCAGGGAGACAAAGCAAAGAAAATGGGACTGGTTTCCTCAATGGCATCTAACGACAATGACAGCACTCTACTCTGTAGACATGATCTACTTTTGAGAAAAGAAAAACAAACAATAAAATCAATTTTCTATAATAATTTTAAAAGAAAAAAAAACAAGAAATGACTGTCATGGAGTTGATTCTGATTCATAGCAACGCTTCATCAAAAAGTTAAAAGTCACTGCCATCCAGTCAATGCCTACCGACACCAAAAAGGCAGAACTGCCCAAAAAGACTTCCAAGGTTGTAAATCTTTAAAGAAGTAAATTGACACATCATTCCTTCTATGGAGCATCTCTCCCTCACTGCCATAGAGTCAATACTGACTCAGAGGAGTTTCTGATATTGTAACATTTTACAAGAGTAGAAATTTCAGTCTTAATCACTCGGAGCTTTTGGTGGGGTTTTGAATTCCCAGTTATGTGGATTGCAGCCTCTGGTAGTTACATAATCTTCGGTTAACTTGTGGAGGGGCGGAGTCTAGCCTGTCATTCACTTCACAGCTTAATGACCTCACTTGGAGGTGCTAAGGCAATAAATAGCTTGCTGGGGAAAGGACACCAATGCACAACCTCTGAGATATTCCTGCTGAGCTATCATAGACCCCTGGAGCTGAAGGGGCCACATGGAAACCCCTGCCAGAGCTGAGATGCTTACAGCACCACTGGATCCACAAGACTTTCCACCAGTTGGTCTGTGATCTTCCTGCATGCAGCATCATTGCATGTGTTGAGTGAGTCCAAGGAGGACTTTATAGATTGGTTTCAGACAATTTAGGCTAATATCAGACTTTTGAACTTGATCTGGATTGGGCTGGGATGTTTTCTCAACATTCCATTGCTCCCATATATAAAGCTCTTATATACATATGAGTGTGTAGGAATTTGTTTCTCTAGTCTACTCAGACTAACACCTAACCCAATATGTAACCAGTACACCCCAGACCAGAGCACATGGAAACCACTGGCATTCCTATTAGGAGTCAAGCAAATAATCACTGGGCCGCCAGGGATCTTTTCCCCATAATTAAAGAAGAGAGAATTTTTCTTGGGGAAACCCTTCCTTCATCATTCCCAGTCATCTCTGGAGCCATTTTGCTGAGCTTCGCAGTCTTCTTCTTTGTCCTTGTCCAGTGGTTACACGTCGGACTTCCAGCCACAAGGTCGCCAGTGTGAAACCGCCAGCTGTTTCTCAGGGGAGCAATAAGGCCTTTGATTTCCATCAAGTGTTACCGTCTCAGACCCCCACAGGGGCAGTGCAAGCCTGTCCTATGGGGAATCAACTCAATGCCAGTAAGTTCCAGTTTGACTTTCTCTTTGGCCAATGCTTAGCAATCCTTTTTCTTATCTCCTCAGACCTCCACTTTCTGAAAAGGACTTGGTAACAAATACTTGCATATGCATCCATGGCTGAAAGCAAGTTCCATTCCATGTGGAATTATGAATTTTTGCAATTATCATGTAGAATATCTATTTGAAAATGATTAAGTTATCCTAATGTTCAGAATTGAAGTGATTTGACAAAACAAAACAAGAAGTATTGAACAAGTTGCCAAAAGACCTAGCTTCACAACTCTCCATTTCACCTTTTTAGTCTTTTATTTTATCAGCCATATGTTTCTGCAATACCTACCTCATTTGTCCACCATTTCTCTGTCAGCTCATATTACTATGGTGGCATGCATCTTGCTATGATCCTTGAAACATGTCACCAGTATTTTAAATACCATCAAGGTCACCCAAGGTATACAGGTTTGACTTCTTTTGGGAATCCAACGTAACACATATATTACCAAAAGAACTAATCAACATTAAAAATTTCCGAATGTAGCATATTGTGGTGGTCGCGTGCTTATGTTAATTTCATGATTGAGATGTAGGGGTGGAATCTAGTCTGTTAATCTGGAGATAGTCATTAAGCAGCAAATGAGGCCTCCATGTGAGCATGGCTTTCTCCTGAGACCTCTAGAAAATCTCGCAATATTTCCCTCATGGAGATGAGAAGCTATCTCCCCAGTTGTTGGGAGTTATTCTCAGAGATAATGAACTACAGAGAAGACAAGATGGCAGAGTCCGAGAAGCTGGAGGAGCCGGAGGAGAAGTCACACAGCCTTACCCTGATGGAACCAGACTTCTGAGGCTGGAGAAGCTACGTGGAGAGCCCTGCCAGTGCTCAGTTGCCTCTACCACCACTGGAGGCTGTTGATGGATCCTGAGCTCTGGAAGCGAGGAGCCATGGGGAGACACCTGCCAGCACCAGGATTCTGCACTCACTGACCTGTGACTTCATGAGTTGGAAGGAGATGTTATAGACTGATATTGGGCATATGAACTAATATCGGACATATGACTTTGAACGGAGTGGGTTGGGATGCTTTCTTAATGTCCTATTCCTCTTGTATATATACTGTACCCTTATATCCATAAACATGTCTATGAATTGTTTCTCTAGTTTACCCGGACTAACACACATATGATCAAAAAACAGGCGTTATTTAAAAACAAGACTCTAGGCTTGAAGCATTCACAGGCTAACCAAGTAGAAGAGGTCCACATGCGTGCCTATTTCAAAGAAAGATGGTCCCACAGAATGAGAAAATTATCAAACAACATCATTAATATAATATGCAAGTAAAATTTTACTTAAAACAAAAATTCAATTAGAGTTGCACCAGTACATCTACAAGGAGTTGCCAGATATACAAACTCGATTCAGAAGGGGATATAGTACAATGGATGCCATTGCTGGGGTCAGATAGATCTTGGCTCCTCTATGAGAATACAAAAACAATGTTTACTTGTGCTGTGTGGTTTGGGGAAGACATTTGACTGTGAGGATCAGAACAGACTGTGGATAACATTGAAATGAATAGGAATAACAGGACATTTCACTCTGTTCCCTTCAAACCTGTACATGGACCAAGAAGCAACCATACAAAGAGAACAGGAAAATACTGAAGGGTTTAAAATCAGAAAGGTGTGCATCAGGGTTGTATCCTTTTAGCATCTGTCGAAGGAAATCTCAAATAGATACAAAGAAAAATGGAATTAAAAGATTACGGAGTTTTTCCAGGAACATTTTGAAGTCGCCTCATATTGCATTCATAGCATTATTGACTCAGTTGGAGAGACATTGCTCAATGCATGATTCTTTCAACCTTGCCTTCAACAATTGTCTGAACAGTCAATTGAATGACCAGTTAAGATATTAGATGAAAAAGGGAAGAGAAATGACCTTTCAACAGAAAAGGATTGCTATGTGCCTTGGAGACTACCACTGAGAAGCCTAGAGCAATAGCTTTTAGAAAAATGGCCACCATCTCATCCCTTTAGCCTTCCAAGCACAATACAGTTGAATTTAACACAGTAGGAGAACACAGGATCAAAACGGCTCTGCAGGTAATTTCATTCTATTATGTTTATTTGAAAGGAAGATGATGAACTCTATACTTTTTTATTTTTTTGCCTCCAGTTTTCTTTCTTCCAGTTTTAGTGCACTGATCAAAATCAGCTAAAACTCTGTGCTAAAGGCTACAATTTCTTAGGAAGCATAAAAGTAAAAAATATATATATGTGAATGTGTCTCCATTAAGGATCTCATCAGGAATGCATCAGAAGTGAAATAAGATTGCATTATGTAAACACATTTAGGACCGGTCTATCATATGCACTCCAACAATATAAAGTTATGGATTGGTCAGGAGCAGCCAAAAAAATAGCTTATAAAATTTGCTGAAGAAACAACTTCAGACTAGTAGTAGATAACCTTAAAACTGCTGAGGCAGGAAAATAATTAATTGCATTTTCTAAGTGACATTTTGATTATTCTACCTTCTCATGAAAGGATTTTCTAAAAATTGAAAGGGTATTAGGATGCAAGAAATCAGCTAAGTGGAGGTGTGCTTGCCAAAATACCATTTTCTGTGTGGGAGGGGATTAACAGAAAGAGGAGGTATTGTTGTTTTGCCACCTGCTACACCACCCCCATCCCAAAATCATCCCGTGACTGAGCAACAATTTCTAGGATGGGCTTCATACACAACATTTTCTGACAAGGCTATTGAGGTGGGCAGAAATCCATGTGAATGGGACATAAATGTCATCAGTTCCCTTTCCTTGAAATTTTTCAGAAGATCATATATAAATGTACTGATAGGACCAACCAGTAATAGGACTCTTAAATGAAGAAAAGAAAGAGCAATGTAATAAACGACAGGCTTTAGGGCAAGAACAGCATCATCAAGAGATAAAGAGAAGTTGATCAGGGTTAGGGCTGGAAAATGATGAGATGATTGATAGACTAATCTCACCTAATGCAGTGAGGACTGTCCCCATTGTACAGCTTTATTATTTGTGTTGTGATAACTGCTGTTTTTGGTAGAACAAAAAAGAATCTGAATCGTCAGGCTGTGATGCTACTGAATATATGAAAATATAACCTTTTAGAAGAATAATTTGAGGGAAAGCACTGGCATTTTAGAAAAAGAGCCACCTCTCACATCCTAACAGCTATGAGATAGCCTAGGGACATTGATGAGCTGATAATCAAATCACTGAATAAAATAAACTAGAAGACAGAGGAATCTGCTACCTACCTAGAAAAACAAAAATTATAACCTTTTCTATGCTCTTCCCTAGATATGCTGATTGTTTAAAATTTAGTATAATAGATATGCTTTAGTCATTTACAATTGGTTAATATGTCGCAATAGTTAAATGCTGTTATTTCATCCTTAAAATTAAAAAATATTAGATTAGCATCATGCATTCATTTTATTCAGCATCAAATTTAGTCCCTGTATAATGTGTCTTCATATTAGTTGATCACATGAGTTTAAAGTTCCAAACTTCAAACTGTGAAAAAAAAATGCTTTGCCACTAATTGTCATCACTAATGTATGTAATCACAGTAATTTCTATCAAGTGCAGATTGAATACAACCCCCCAACCCCCCAAATTCATATTACTAGTCAATCTGTATTAAATGAGCAATGCTGAAATCTATTGATAGAAAGAAAGAATGACAATATAGAATATTTATTCTCAGACTAAGTGACAAACTTTATTTCTAGAGAAGTCATTCAAAAAATATTTCTTGAGCACTTATTCCTTATGTTCAAAACTGTGGTAAATATAAAGAAGATCAAAATCTTCAGATTTATTTGGTTGAAGACGAAATTCACTAGACGTAATTCACAAGCGGAAGGGATTATACCCAGATTGCAAAAAATTGCACTATAAAATTCTAAACCAAAAAGCTGAGGGGCTCTGGGGGTTACAAGTTGGACTGTGACCTGCATGGTCACTAGTTCTAAACCACCAGCAGCTCTGTGGGACACAGCTGGGCTTTCTGCTCCAGGAAAGGTCCGTTGTCAGAAATCCAGAAGGCGTTGCTATAAGTCAGCACTGACTTATAGCAGTGAGTTTAGTTTGGTTTTAACCAAAAAGATATATATATATATATATATATATATATATATATATATATATATATACACATCACTGCCCTCAGGTGGTGGGAGTAGGAGGCCCAGCCTTTTGCTCCTGGGAGCCGGAATTGAACCTCCATCCCAGTGGGCCGCAGTCCCGCGCACAATCACTACGACACTGGGGCTCAGCCAAGATATATATATTTTTTAAAAAGATTATACAGACATAAGATTGGATGAGGTGAATTAGAATGAAAAGAAAAAATTTCGCAACCATCATTTTATTACTCAGGTTAGTTTCCATTTTGTAGTATGAGAGTGTTGTTGTTGTTTAATTGGAGTGTTGTGGGTTTTTTTTTTTAAAGAACAAGAAATACTAAAGAGGTTGTAGTGAAATTGGAACTCTTCTACACTGCTGGCGGTGAGTCTGTACACATATACAACCATGTGGAATACAATATAGCATTACCTAAAATAAATGGAAACCAAAACATCATATGACACACACAGCAATATTCTTGCTGTGTATGAAACCCTCCGGAATAAAGGACAGATCACAAACACACGTATGCTGTCCCATGTTCACTGCAGCACAATTCACAATAGCAAAAAGCTAGAAACAGCCCAAATGCCCTGCAGCAGAAGAACAAATCAATTCCAGGACATACACACCATGGAAAGCTCTGCTTCCCTGAAAAACAGCAATGAAACGGAAATACCTCACAACATGGATGAGTATAGAAACCATGATGGTCAGTGACATCGGTTGGTCACTAAAGGAAAATCATTATATGGGTCCACTGCTGTCACAATAAACACCATGATGAAGGCAGTCTTCTGCTCTCTGATCATGTAATTTTCTAGTCTGGTCTCCCAAGCAACAAAGTAGTGAGCCTGCCTTGTGCTATGCCCATGAACCACACATCATTCTCTGGATCTGTAATCTTAAAAACCAGAGGAAGTCTCACCTCAGCTGGAATCAATTTCTCAAGATGGGTGGAGAGAGAGAAGATCAATCATTTGCTGTTGTACATTCTAAGGTCGCCCTGTATCAACATATGCTTCTACAAGAGGGATAAGTGAGCCTTACTGGAAATTTAAGTCAAGACAAGTGGGACAGTTTAAAGAGAGGACAGTATGTCTGTTTCTGAGACAGTGATTACAATTCTATTGGTTGGTAACTTGGTGGAGGAATTTTCCTTAAGAGAGAAAAAAATATTTATCAAGACTTACATGGAACCCAAGAGGAGAATGTGTCTGATACTAGGTTTCTTTTTCTTTTTAATCATTTTTATTGGGGGCTATTACAGCTCTTATCACAATCCATACAGGCATACATTGTGTCACGCACATTTGTACATTTGTTTCCATCATTCTCAAAACATGTTCTTCCTACTTGAACCCTTGATACCAGCTCCTCGCTTTTTCCCCTTCCCCACCCTCCCCCCCTCTTCAACCCTTGGTAATTTATAAATTTATAATCTGCCTCCTCTAGGACCCATCCCCCATGTCTTACACCGGCCACTGTCTCGCTTCACCTACTTTTCTGCTGTCCAACTCCCTAGGAAGGGATTATATGTAGATCATTGTGATCAATTTTCCCTTTCTCCCCTCACCTTCCCCTTAAGCTCCTTTTATCTCTATTGTCATTATTGATCCTGAGGGGTTTATCTGTCCTCAAGTCCCTTTTTTGTGAGCTCTTATCTGTAGCAATGTAAGGTAGAATTGAGGTCATGACAGAAGGCGGGAAGAAGCATTAAAGAGCTAGAGGAAAGTTCTATGTTTCATTGGTGCTATACTGCACCACGACTGGTTTGTCCCTTCTTTGTGACCCTTCTGTAAGGGAATGTCCAGTTGTCTACAGATGGGCTTTGGGTCTCCAATACTATGTTTCTTAGTGGAACTTTTCACCTAGTTTCCATCCAGCCTTTAATGACGCAGACCATGTGTTACAGACTACTGGGACTTGAAACTCTGTCCTTAAGACGTACACAAAATCCTTCAGAGATCACAACTGAAGGATTCTTTCTAGAAATCCCACGAAGTAAATGGAAGTTTTGCATCAAACTTAACTCTAGCCGATTTAAGGAACCAACATACTCCCTTGAAAGTAAGGCTAAAACAACCTAATGTAAGAAGCAGAGATGATTGCTATCTCAAGGTGATAGAGTTGGAAGTCTTTGAACTTTGGTTCAGATCTTTTACATTGAGGGTGCTCTATAAGTGATGCACTGGGACTACCATATATTTCCCATCTTAATACCCTCCTGATTTCTTATGACATGTGTTAACCTGGTAAGCATGGTCTGTCTTTGTGAATGAGTGCTATTGAAAGTTTTGCCTTATCACCCATCCCCATTGTTTGTGTAAATAATATCCCATCACTTAAGAGTTAAATATCAGCAACTCAACAATGCATATATTCTCAGAAGTCAGCCTGCACTTATATAAATTTCTTTTCTCAACCATGTTTCAAATTTTACACCATAAAGTCATCAGCTCAAAACCCCTAGCCAAGCCATGGGAGAAGAGATGGCCTTCTACTACTCCCTTAAAAAGTTACAGCCTTGGAAACTACCAGGGGCAGTTCTATCCGGGCAGATAGTCACTATGAGTTGGCATTTTCTTGAAGGAAATAAGGTTAGTCTTTGGGGGTCTTTTTGGAGCAGTGTAGCAGGGAAAATGGGGAGCCAACAATGTGTCTGAGAAAGAAGGAAATGTTTGGAAACGGATTGTGGTATTGATTGTAAAACTCTTCTTAATATGATTGAAAAATTACATTGTTTGGCTGAGTCCTGGTGGTGTAGTGGTTACGATCTGCCCGACCAGCAGTTCAAAACCACCAACCACTCTGTGGGACAAAGATGAGATGATCTATTCATGTAAATAGTTACAGTCTTGGAAACTCCCAGGGACAGTTCTACCTTGTCTTATGGGGTCACTATGAATCACTAGCAACTCAATGGCAGTGAGTTTCATTTTTGGTATTAAATTATATGGCATGTGAATGATTTGCCAATAAAACTATTTTTAAAAATCCACTGCCCTCACGTAGATTAAAATTCATAGCTACCCTATAAGACAGACTATAACTACCTCTATACACTGTAAATAGTGAATAAGCAATGAACATTTCTTTCTCTTCAGGAGCAACCAGTGGGTTCAGACTCCCAACTTTGAGGTTAACAGCTCAGCACTTAACCACAGCAGCCTTAGGGTGTGTTGTTGGAATTCAGTCACTACCATCAAGTTGAATCTGACTGTAAATAACCATATGCAGGGTTTCTGAGACTGTACAGCTAAACAGGTGCAGACAGTCTCGTCTTCCTGCTGCAGAGGAGCTCGTGATTTTGAACCACCAACCTGTGGTCCAACCCTAACCTACAGCACCACCAGGGTTCTTTATTAGAATTTAATCATAAAAATAATAATTCAGGCCTAAAGTGATAGTCATTGTCACGTTCTCAAAAGCTGTTGCATGTCTGTATATCTAGAATGACATCTTTAAAAGCATAGAAAAATCCATAGTTAAAGTGAAGGACACATTTAAGTAACAACACATTCTCTCCTATTGACTAAGCAGGACAGGTGCTAGCCACAGAGTGAACTGCGCTGGGACCCATGTGGAAAACCTGAAGTTGCAGGTGAAAACATGACAGAGCCTGTTGACCAAGAAAACAGAGAGGTTGAATCTGTGCTGATGATCTAATTGGAGATTCACTGGAGGTCAATCTCTCCTGAAGAGCTGGAGCCAGAAATCATCTCCTCTTAAAACCAGACATGGAATGGTGTTTTTTTCAGATTGCTTCCTCCTCTGAACTACTGTTCAGATTCTTTTTCCTTGAACTTAAATTGGTGTTTACCCTCTTGCAAAATTTCCCAACTGTTCTGTAAAGCTTGTTCTGTATCTCCAGTAACTAGCATGTGAGTGTTATATAACAGGGAGAAGTCTTTTAAATAGAGTGCTTTCTTTTTCTTATTTTTTTATCTTCCTATCAATCTCTGTTTTCCAAGGGAAGATTAACACTTTGCTAGCAGAAGAATAAAGAGTACAGTATATTCTGCTTTGATTCTCCAAGCAAAATTCTGAAGGCTAGTTTTCTTTTAAGTGTGACATTATAAAGTAAGTTTTCTACATTTTAAAACTGTTCTTTTAAATATTAAAAGCCCCATCTGGCTGACTCAATTCAAAGAGTTATGACATGGAAAAAGTAGAAAGAAAGAATGAAGTAAACAGTTTTCTAACACTGTAGAAGGGAAAGCAGGAAGTCTTTAGAAATAGGGAGAGAAGTGATGGAGGGATGGGGTGGGGGGGGCGGAGAGAGATGATGTGAGGATTATATGGGTCCTAGATTACAAATCTACAGTAGAATGCCCCTACTCGACCGCATCAGTACTCCATATCACCAGATTTTGGCACAAAAATGTTGAGAAAATGTTGTATTGGAGCTTGATCCAAACATCGGAATCCAACCAACGCACATGATTTTTGTCACCTAAAGTAGTTCGCCTTCTGGTCACTCTGCGTTCATTGGTGTTGTTAGTATGCATTGTTTAATCTTTTGCAGCTGTGTTCCAAGTGTTTTACTATAATTTTCTTAGTTTTGTGACTTTTTGTACCATTCTAAGATAAAAAACATAGGTTCTAAGAAAGAGTTTTTAGAAAAAGAAATGATAAGAAACAGGTTAACCGTGTTATCAATATGTTGATAATTTAGTAAACCCTTTTAGAAAACAATTAAGGAAACGCCAACATATCACAGCTGACAGATTTTTTTTTATTGTGTGTTGGGTTTGTTTGGTTGTTTTTTTTTTTAGAGAAAGCTAACCAGATCCTAGTGAAAAAAGGCAGGGGGGGAGGGGTGGAAAGGGGGTGCGAAATCTCTGAAAAGCAGCTGCTAGTTGATTTTATGGAAAGAGATTCCCATTCCAAACAATGACTCTCTCTCCATACCTCCTCTCCACATCCGTATCCACAGATCCAGATCCTCATCAGTCTAAAGGTATGGACCATACTGTAATTGTTCAAAACTTTTTTAAGTTGTATTTCTTATTTAAGTTATATTATTTAACTCTGAACTTATTTACTTTGAAATTTCTGTGTAATGTTTTATATGAAAAGGCAAGGTTAGGGTAAAATCTTGGTGGTCAAGAATGGATTAATTGGTTTTCAGTTATTTCTACGGAAAAAATTGATTCGGAATTCGACGGCATCGCATCTCGACGCTCCTTCTAAAACAGATTAGTATCGAGGTCCAGGTTTCTACGGTAGTTCCTCTGTATTCCTTATGGGCTCATATAAATGGAGTAGGTCCTGTAAGGGTATGAAAACCCCTATACCGCACAGATAGATTTCAGGCAGGCTATTATTAGGTAGCCGAAATAGAGACTAAGTGGAGGTTGTCTCCCCAATGCCTGCATAAAGCCACAGCAAAGGAGTTGGAAAGAAATCAGGCACCCATTAAACACCTATAGAAAGATCCAGGGGAAAAAAAAGATCCAGAACTGAGTATGCTCGGACACAAGCCTGCTAGGAGATCCACCTGTGTGCACAGACTAGGTCCAGCCACATATCATCACCCAGGTGCACTTAAACTCAGCTTATGAGGTTGGCCAATACCTTCAACCAGGCCTCCCCAGCCAGAGGAGATAAAGGCCTGCCACAGGAAAGCAAGCCCTCTTTTACTCTGCACTTTGAGGCCTCTTTGAGGCCTCTTTTGTTTCGGTGTGGCCTTGCAGGTCAGACGGCAGGGATGCACCGTGACACCTGGGTTGGTACTCTCTCTCAGCCCTCTCTCAGGGTGATCTTTGGGGATTTCCTGTGAACACCTCAACCTTCTTTCCTTTTAAAGGTCATTTGCATTTACAAAGGGGCTTTTGCTGCAAATTTTTTCAACATTGTGAAGCAAGAACAACGGTATAAACCACTCCAGAAACCGAACACTATGACATCATCTAATTGTGTGCTATATTCACCCACTTCATCCAAGAGGAAAAGGCATGATGGAGAAGTCAAGTCTGATGGAAGAGTCTCCTCAGGATACAAACCAAAACTGCTGAGTCCAGTCCATTCTGATTCGCGGTGAGTCTCCAGGAGGAGGGAGAACGGGCCCAGGGGTCTTCCAAAGCTGTAGATCTTTGTGTAAGCAGACAGCCACATCTTCTTCCTGTCGACCATCTGGCAGGTCCAGACTGCTGACCTTTCTGTTAGCAGTAAGTGATTAACCACTTCCCCACCAGGGCGCCTGGTGGGCGCCTATTATGAATAGATATGCTTGACATTGCCCTCTGAATCCCCTTCCTCGTGTAAATATCAAGGGGGTGGGGGCAAGCAGGAGTTCCTGGGTGGAGGCCTAGGAGATAGAAAGAAATCAAGAATCAGTATCAACTCAACCAGGAGCAGTTTAAGTTTTATACAAATTTCAACTCCACTACAGAAACTTCCTTCTTATAACTAACACTATTCTAACACATTTAAATCAAAATTTATATCATTTACCATAAACAGATACCCCACATTTATATGATAAAGTACCACTTTATGGGTGTATATGTAAGTATGTGTCACTGTTATTCAAATGTGATGTTATTGACACAATATCAGTAGGATCACAGATTTTATTTTATTTTTTAAAATAACATCTTTTTTCTTTTTTTGTTTGTTTTTTTGTTTGGGGGCATCACTGCCCTCTGGTGGTGGGAGTAGGAACATCTTTTTCTTTACCCAAGAAGAGCCCTAGTGGCATCATGGCTAAGCATTGGGCCAAGACTCCCAAGGTCAGCAGTTTGAAACCACCAGCCTCTCCTCTGAAGAAATATGGGACTTTCTAATCCCCTCAAGTGTTTCTGTCTTGTAAACCCACAGAGATGGGTCCAGCCTGTCCTGTAGGGTTGTTCTCAGTTGCCATTGATTTGATCCCAGGGAGTTTCTTCCCCTTTCATATTTGTTTAGAAGATCTGGTGGTGCTGTGGTTAATCTTCCTTCTGCTAACCAAAAGATAGGCAGTTCAATCCCACCCAGCAGCTCCACAGAACACAGATCTGAGTTTTGCTGTGAAGTTGACATTCTAAGAAACCTCAGGGGGCAATTCTACTCTGAAGTCACCATGAGTCAGAGTCGACTTGACACCACCTAAAATCATGGATTTTTCAACTGCATCTCATTCTTCCTCCTTATTTTTAAGTCTCTGAAGAAGGAGAAGAATATGTACAACTTGCATTTCTAAGTCCATGGCCACCATGTCAGCCAAAGACCATCAGAACAGCCCAATGAAGGCACCTTAAGACCCAGAGGCACTCACTAGAATTGTCTCAAAAATTTTAATTAGGCCCAATTCAAAGGCAGACACTGGGAAAACATATATTTATTAAGTAGACAATTAATGGACTGCTTCCTGTGTAGGTGCAGGGTCTATCAATTTCCTCACAATGTAAGTAAGAATGTGGCATGTTGTTCAACATGGGACACTTGTCACCTCACTTTCATTGTCTTAAACACTGACAGGACATAATGATCATCACCATCCCACTGATGAATGATGAGTTGGAAAGAACGGGTTACTTTTTATCTGAGTTGTCATGTTAGTTTTATGAGAACCTCACTCGTTTTGAATGTCCTTGTGTTTAATCCATATCAATTTTATGGTTAAGTAAAATAGGGATCAAATTTACTACACACGGTGATTCATGAAATTATTTGAGCAACCATTAGCATTAGACCAAAAAGACTATTATTTTCAAATATCCAAATCACTTTAAACAAATAGCAAGTCAGGGATATATGTTTTCAAAAAGTTTGTTATTTAAGAAGACAATATTTTCCTATTGGGGAAAGTCATGCATAACATATTAGGCTCTATTTTGGCACAAGTGTGGTTTGGAATATGAAAATGGTTGTTAATGGGCCTCAAACAGTTTATAACAGATTTATAGGTCTGGCTATAAAAGGCACTAAAACTGCTTCCACATGCCATAAAAAGGAAAAATAATGTAAAAAAGACAAATCTAGGACATGGATAAAATCTCCTGTGACATGAATAATTTAGTCAACAATTAGACTTTACCTCCGATTCACTTTCATTTATTGAAGTAAATATTATATCTAATAAGATGAAAACATATCTTAATAATCTTAGTTTTCCATTAATTATCAATATATATAAACCATGTGTATTAGTAGACCCTCGGGATACAACTTAAAACTCTCATTTAAAAAGTGAATCATCCAAAATATGAAAAAAATATCAAAGAAGATAAACTTTAAAAACAACAACACTCTGATGACAATTCCTAGGAAATAAATAAAAAATAAATGGAAGCTTTAGGACATAAATTTAATTACAAGGACCTCAGATTATCACTTGGCCCTGCTCCCTGCCCAATTTGTATAGTTCCCTACTGAACACTTGTCCTAGACAAACAATTCTCCACTGTTGTTCTAAAATGTATACAACATTCCCTGATCATCATCCCAGGCCAATATTTAGGAATGACATTCGAAAATGTCTTTCTCAGGGACAGCCAATCACAATAATTGGCGTACACCTCCCCCCCACCACCACCTTCCATCCCACCAGGGGAATGAACAACAGAAACATGGGTGAAAGGAGACAGCAATGGTGTGAAATATGAAAATTAAGATAATTTGTAAATTATTAAGGGTTCACAAAGGTGGGAGCATGGGGAGGGAGGAGAAAATAGAGGAGTTGATACCAAGGGCTCAAGTAGAAAGAGGTTTTGAAAATTATGATGGCAACATATGTGCAAATGTGCTTGGTACAATTGATGTGCAGATTGTTATATGAGCCATAAGAACCCCCAATACAATTATTTATTAAAACTAAGTAAATAAAGTGTCTTTCTCTCTGAATTTCTTCCTGCTACCATTTCCTCTAGATGACCTACTAAAGAAAACAGCCTTAAATGGGTCAAAAATCTGGAGCTCCAATGATAAGACAGTATATTTTAGCCTAACTGTATCTGCCATAATCAACTTTATAATGCTGTCTGAAAACAAAGTTATTCACATCCCTTGACTCTGGTCAGAGGGGACTCTCTTGAAGCTTAATCTTGTTGTGGAGCCTACAAATGGACTTTAGATTCCCACTGTCTTTGGTAGCTTTCTGCAAAGCAGGTCTTCACAATGGAACTTCGGCTGCCATCCCCTTCTTTACAATCCTTGGGTCACACAGGCTAGTGAGGTCACACTTCACTTCGATGGCTGTTTCTTTAAAGATAAGTTTCGAAGACCCCAGATTCTATTCTTTCAGATAGCTGGGTACCATCTAGTTTCTTCAATATACTTTTCTATAGCATCCAAATCTTCAGTGATCTCTTCATGAAGTCAAGCATTGAGCAGGGTCATGTTATAAGAACCCATGGTTCTCAGATTAGGGTTAGAGTTAAATTCCAGCCCCAAATATACTCATTCATGTGTTCATGGTTTTATATATAGTCTCTGGTTCATCGGAGAGACATCATTGTCATTTTATGTTAGAAGAAAAATTCAATCATCTTCCTGAATCATAAAAAGCAAAGAGAAAAATACACATGGACTAAGACCTTAGCTCGTCCCTTTCTGTCCACAAACCAGGGATGTGAATAGTCTTGCTGTCATGCAGAGTGCATCAGAGAGTAGACGATGGCAGATATATATAGGTTAAATTTTAATACTTTATCATTTGACCTCCTGTCTGACCTATTTTAATTTTTTTTCTAGTTTTTAATTCCCTGCTTCCTTTTCTGTTGGACTTTTTCTCTATTTTACTTCGAATGGTTGTTAGGTTTTTCTTTTAAAATGTTTTTCTTGGCTGAGCCCCGGTGGCGTAGTGGTTGTGCGCGGGACTGCGGCCCACTGGGATGGAGGTTCGATTCCAGCTCCACGGAGCAAAGGCTGGGCCTCCTACTCCCACCACCTGAGGGTAGTGATGCCCCTCCCAAAAAAAATGTTTTTCTCTATATGAAATCCAGGATAGATAAATCTATAGAGACTAACTGGATTAATGGTTTCTTGAAGGTTTGGTAGGGAAGGTTGTGGAAAAATGGGGAGCTAATGAGTACAAGAAAGAAGAAAATGTTGTAAAATGGATTGTGGTGACTATTGTACCCACATCTTAATAACATTGAACTTTTAGACTCAAAGATATATAGATTATTTGCCAATAAAAGGTTATTTTAAAAAATAAGCCATCCTTCAGTTCTGATGCAGCATTCTTCTTCATACACTCAAGCTTCTCTGACTTTTTGCTCAGCAGACAGATTCAATGAGTATGGTGGGAAGATACAACCCTGGTCCACACCTTTCCTGATTTTAAACCATTCTGTTTTCCCTTTCTATTTGTACAACTGCTTCTTGAACCACATACAAGCTCAGCAGGTGCACAATGAAGTTTTCTGGAATTCCCCTTCATGTTGAGGATTCGCATATTTTCTTATGATCACTTTGCATTGTCAGTAAACCACAAGGAAACATCTTTCTAGTACTCTCTGCTTTCAGCCAAGATCCATTGGATACCTGCAAGACAGCTATATACATTTCTGCAATAACTGCACTCTATGTGTATATGCTGAATAGGCTGCTTTGAATATATACCTGATAGGTGATATTTGTGTGTGTATTTATCTTTCCTATAAATGTGTGTTTATATTTAGATATCTATAAATAGATATGTATTTCTATATTATAAATACAAATATATGATGAGTGACATAAATATATGTGTATTTATCATAACTATAAATATTTCAATGAATGGGGGAGCAAACTGGTAGGTTTTGAAACTTTATTAGCCATCATCAAACACCTTAATGGAATGAGTGGCTGGGCCTAGTGGTTGAGAACCCTAGTTTCCAGGGACACCAAGGTCAGTTGGCACAGCATAGCTACAAAGGCGATGTTCCCCATCTTACTCCGGTGTGTACAGTGCCTGGAGTCTTAAGAGTGCAAGGGCAGCCATCTAAGGTATAACTGTTGGTCTTCGCAGCCAGAGGAAAGAGAGTGATAAAAATCAAAAGACATATGGAAACAATTAGTCCGATTGACCTACGTCAGTCTCCACAACCTTAACGCCAACACTAAATGGAGCACTACTCTCACTGCTAACCACTTTGAAAGGGATAAATGTAGAAGAACCTGGTTAGAGTAAGAGAAAGCTGTGGGGCAAAGCCATCAGAGAGCCCAGGCTTACTGTTCGGATAGAGACCAGTGGAACCCTTTAGTCACCCTTTCAGGTCTAAAACTGAACTCCCCCTTTGGGCTCAAATGTCATCCTAATGATAGAGAAATCTACAAGGAGAAGAATAACACTCATGAGGTTTGAGAACCCTGCATAAACAAGCATTTAAGATCAAAAGGGCAGCATTTAAGGGAGGGCAACGTTCAGAAGGATTAGGAAAAAAGGAAGAATGAAAACGGGAAATTCATGAAAAAGCCTAATAATTGTACATTAAGGAGGTTGCAATGAATGAATAGATTGAAACAAGATCTGTATGAATTTTTTATTATAAAGCTGATGAGCTACATTGTAAACCTTAACCCAAATCACAATAAAACATTTTTTCAAAACTCTATAAGGCACAGTTTTACTCTGTCCTACAAGAAGTCTTCTATGATTCTAAATCAATCCCGTGGCCACTGGTATGTGTGGTCTTAGGGCATTATTCATTTATAATTCAGTTTATGTATGTACATACAGTTATATGCATGTCAGAATGTAAAATCTATTTGTTACTAAGTTCCATGGCAAAAAAAGAGAGAGAACATTACAGATGTCAATCAGGACACCAAAACTGTTTCCTTGGTCTTTTTTTTTTTAACAGTTTGATTCAGACATAATCCATAATCATACTGTTTACTAGTTCAATCATATCAAGAAGAGCTGTAAAATCATTACCACGTCAATTTTCGAATATTTTCTCCTTTCTTGTCCTCCTTGCTATTAGCTCTCCCTTTCCCCATAACCTTGGTCATTTTTATTCCTTCTATACTTGAGGGACATTTCTCACCGCGTGTTGTGCCTCTTTGAGAACCTCTCATTTCTTCTTGCTTACAGTTGGACTCCTTGCCGATTGACTAGTTTCTGCTTTAGGAAAACTGATAATGACTTCTGCTTTATGAGATCTCTTAATATTGTCATACATTTAATGAGACTATCTTTCACTAAATTATAAACCTAGAATTATGATTTGAAAAAAAATGGGACTAATTTAAATCTTCGACACATGATTTGCGGTCTGAGTACTGTCTAACCTTCACGTTGGCAGGTTTTCGTCACAATGTGTTCAGAATTTCTATAGCGAGAGTGCTTTCGTTTAATACATGCAATGGAATTCAAGCTTTGGTAATTTTACAGTACATAGCATTCCTTTTTTCATGAAATATAAAAGGCCTTTGAGAAAGGAGTTGTCCACAGTAATTTGACACAGTTTCTCATTGTGGGAGACAGAAATAACCAATGTGGAATTAATTTCACATATCGATCTTAACACCTAAAGATATGAGAAAGAAGGTGGCAATATGATGAAATCCAACATTTTCTTTGAGAGGTTTGTTTTTTTTTTCAGTTTTAAACCAATTGCTTCCAAAAAGACTTACACCCCTGGAAATATGATCGTACAGTCTACCGTATCTTGGGGGACTGCTGTGAGCTGGAATCCTCTTGTCAGCACCAAATTATCCTGCGAGACGAAAACATCACTGTGATTGTGACGTGCACAGTAGACACGCAAGCATTTGCTGATTGAATGAGCTGCTACTTTATTGTTCTCCCAACACCATCTGTTAAATTGTACCATAAGTGAACTCTATACATTTTTAATGCAGGTATATTGGGGAGGCAAATATACATATCTACAACCTACACATAGGAAGTCTTTAGCCAGACAAATGACCTCTTGTGAATTAGCAGTTTGATCATATAGGCACTCCCAATAAGACCTGTGGAAACTCATTTATCAAAAAATTATACTTTCCACCTACTAGACAATTAGAACACACTGCTTGTGGGAAGGAAGGGAAGGGAATGAAATTATCTATCAAGAACATCTCAAGGCAGTTGGCAAGTGTTCAGGTTTGGGAAACATCTAGTTAGCACCCTATTTTAACCACTGCAAAAGTAATTTTCTTTCTGAAATTGAAAATTAATGTGATGTTCCTAAAGGGAAACATTTAATAATAATCGAGTCAAGGCATAAGGCATTTGATTCCCTCCTGTAGCCTTAGTCCTAATATATTAATAACCCTGAGGCTCTACTCCTAACTAGATTGCAGTTCAGAGACTCAATTCATACGCCATGAAGCTCTGATACTTTCCTTGCCTCCATTTCCTATGATAATCAATATTGAGCTAATAAAGATTGCTAAAACACATAATAAACCTTTCTCCCAAAAATGTATTAGAAGATAATGGTTCGATACCATCACGCCAAACTTAAAGCAATCACTTGCATGAGTTCTGTTAAGATCACCTTCTGAGTACTGTCTTTTTATATGTTGAAACAAAGCAAACAACAACAACAACACGCTGCCATGGAGGCAGTGCTGAGTCACAGAGACACCCCAAGACCAACCATTTGTAGACTAGAAAGCAGAGCTGCTGGTGGTTTCCAACTGCCAATCATGAGCATGTGGAGCCCCGTCTAACATGTAACCACGCCCCCACCAGGGCCCCTCTTTACCTATCTGCGCCATCATAATGAATGATTTTACAATGAAGAAGTGAATGCACTTAGTCTTTCCTAAGAGCATTGCTTTGCAATTAGACACTGCATCATCAGGGAATGAAGCAGTTATCATTTTCAATTCAAAATCCATTTCTATTCTAAAATCATAAATGATATAGCACTAGAGAGCAGTCTTTTTTTTTTTCAGGAGCAGTCTTTTATAAATCTCACAATTTTATGCTGTGAAAAACAAATCCTATATCCATCCAAAGTAATCGCTTGCATGGCTTTTTCAAGGGCAGATATGTTTGAACATGAGGTCTCTAAAGAATTGCAACTTTTCCCCCTTAATTCTTTGCATTCTGTACCCTACCTCTCTGAAATTCATCATACTTAGCATGATTTTGGAAACTTAAATCATCTCTTCTAATTTTCTACCTTTGAAGAAATTCCTTCCATACCATTCCTGACAAGAAGTCTTCCAACTTGAAATGCTTTCATAGACAAAGAACCCAAACTAATAACTCATACTTTCAGAAAGTCAGGATTTTTCACTATTTGATCATTTAAATTTGCACTGAATTTCCCGACCACGAATCCTGATTTTGCCCTCATGAGCATATTCCTCTTGTACATGCTATCTTTTCAAATACTTTCAGCAACTATCATAGCCTGAGAAGTTTGCCTTTCAAAAAGGTAACCCCTTCGGCTCCAGGAAAGGGATGAAACTGACGGGGATCTGGGAAGGAGCACACAGACACACTAGAGCAAATAAGGAAAAGTCACAGCTCCTGGCTTGACACTGTCAGAGTATTCCACTTATGAATTTTATATATGCGGAGGGGCTCCAGAGGCTCAAAGGGAAAATTCCATTATCTTTCTATTCCATTTTCCCACAAACTTTTGGTAGCCCTTCATAATTGAAATATTAATTAAACTTTCTAATCAGTTGGGAAACGTTTTTTAATTACATATTTACTATACCCCCAAATCATATCATTGAAGTAACTACAATTCATGGTGACCCCCACATCTGTCAGAGTAAGACTGTGTCCCTCTGGCTTTCAGTAGCGGACTTTGTGGATCTCCAAGTGGATCTCCAAGGAGCCTCTGGGCGGAACCTGCCATTCAGCCTTTCTGCAGTCAAGTGTGTAAAAGGTTTGCCACGCCATGACCTCTTAACTGCCGAGGAAAGCTCCCCCTCACCTTATGATTCCTGCTCTGTTTCTCTTCTTTTGTCCTCTTTTGCGACAAGAAACTTTAATGGAACACTCTTAAACACATGCAAATTATTAACGGGTTTTTTTTTAAGTTAAGCTTTAATCAAGGCTTGCCCTTCAAAACCTCTCGGGAATGAGTATTTGAAGAAAAGAAGAAAAAGATTAAAAGCTCCTACATATACACTTAATATTCATGTCACTATAGAAATATGTCAAGTTTCTACGAAGGGAAAAAACACGTAATTTTTTTCGAAAATTTAGAAACACTGAGGAAATTGCTGTGATGTGTGTGATAATGAGAGAAAAGTCAGTTTTACACGGTAGAAAAATCAAGACCTCACCAGAGAGTTGGCTAATAACACAAATGAGCAATTTAGAGGGCGAAATACAAATTATCATGCAATGTGAAAGTGCCTTATCCTCATTTGCAATTTTTAATGTAAATTAAAGTAGCAATTAGTTAGCATGTGAAACAGCCATTTTGTCTTTTTTTAAATATCAAACCCAATATTCAGGGCCAGAATCATGATAATACATGCCATGTACTCAACTCAGGCACAAATCTAAGGAGTCATAAAATTCAGTTCTCCAGACAAATAGTGCAAATTAATGACAAAATATAAAAATTTAAACATAGAACCCAGTCCTGCACTTATATGACTTAATCCTAGCTCTTCCAATACTGGGAAATATCAATAGAAATAAGAACCCATATATACTGTACATGGTTTATAAATTAACGAGCGATTTGGCAATATAAGTACACAACTGTAAGAAAAATAGCTTTGGCACTTTGGCATAATTCCCCTGTAGGCATGTGATGGTTTAAGATTTTGTGTCGACTTGGCCAATATTACAAGGCTTGGCCATTAAAAAGCTAGTAATCTTCTATAACCTGATAAGATACAATGTGATTATCACCAGTTAGTTACATGCCTTCATAACGATGAGACTATTGCCTTAGATGTGTGGCCTGCCTCCAAGATAAGTAGTTGCTTTATGCTGAGTCTGAACCTTGCATCTGACTCATTCTTTGGACCTACACTAATGGTCTTCCATATTGCCTGATAATTTGGGGAAGAGTCAGCATCCTACCATCTGACCTGCTGACCTCGGATTCCTTTGCCTCTGCAGCAACAAACCTGGGGTCTTCCTGCCAAACATTGGTTCATCAGTTCCTGCAGCTGCCTGAGTCAGGAGAGGCCTCCAGCTTCACATCTCATCAATGAACGTGGAATTTGTGTGGGACTGCCTACTTTCTGCCCACAGCTAAACTGTGTGAGTTATTTTTTTTTAATCAATCTCTCTCATTTTGCTTCTTTAGTGAACCCAACCTAAATCAGGATAACTTATCATAGTAAAATAGGTGGATAAATGAACCCACATGTTAATACTTATTTAAATACTGCTTCAAGGGAAAAATATGAAATAAGTGATAAACAGCTATTTCAAAAATTATATTGGACAATTAAAATTATACAGATAAATGATTTGTGCTTTTGCATAGTTGACATAGAAACTTAAACCACACATAATTGAAAAAAGCAATACTGTATATACTCGAGGATAAATCCACCCAACTATCAGTCAAGGCACCCAATTTTACCACAAAAACTGCATTAAAAATGTGCTGAAAAACTCAGATTATTCACAAGTATATATGGTAGCTTTCATTCTTTGTAAACAAAATAGTAAAATAGGGAGAAAGAAAAGTATAAGTGTGTGTGTGTGTGTGTGTGTGTGTGTGTGTACTTCAGAAAGTTTAGAAATATCACCTGTCAGTGTTAGCTGAGGTCATCATCTCTGAGATGGTAGAACTATGATTATTTTATTGTTCTATTTCTAAATTTATCCGTTGATCTTTTTTTCTGATTTCTGAAGTTATTTCCACCACACTAAGGGAGAAGGGAGAACTCAGCAGAGAGACTGCTTATCAGAGGAATGATTATAATTCAAATCTTTCCATAACGTGAAAAATTCTAAAATCTAATTTATTGCCTCCCTTAGAGGATGATATCTAAAAATACCTAATGGGAACTGTAATGCTTTTAGTGCCCCAGGTGTTTCCCATAAGTCAACTGCTTAACTTTAATTTTCAGCAAATATGTATACAGCCTCTACATTTCACTGTGCTTTACCCTTGTCACTGGTAAGAATATTAATTCCAAGCCCTGGTGGCTAATAGTGTGTGCATTGGGCTGCTAGCTGAGAAGTCAGCAGTCTGAGCCCACCAGCTGCTTTCTGGAAGAAAGGTGAGGATTTCTGCTCTCATGAAGATTTTATAGCCTCAGAAACCCATAAAGACAGCTCCATTCTGTCCCAAAGAGTCACAATGAATAGGAATTGGCACAATGACAGGAGTTTATTTTTTCTGATACCAAATGTGTCGAACAATGAAAATAAGTGTATTATGTATTCTGTTCTGTGTTCCACTTTAGTACTGATGCCAGCTGCATAGGCGGCACTTCTTCCTCTGTTACTAACCAGCAGCGCTCACATGTTACAAGGCACAGTCTGTCAGACTGCCATGTATGACCAAGACCTCAAATGCGTGCTTCAAATTTGCAATCTCCACAAAACCATCACTTCCAACCTGCTATCAACAAATCCCTCAGAATAGCAGCCATCAACTTGGGGGTTTCCAAAACTCCCCTCTACTTCTGATTATCACTGCACCTTTGGGTTCAATAAGTCCTTAAAATAATTCATAGAGGTTGTCATAATTACAATAAAGCTTTATTATAGCAAAAAAGAGAAAAGTGAATATAAACATAGGTGAGGTTCAGGAGGGATTCTCCTTGCAAAGCTTCCGTGCTCCACTGCATGCATTGATGTTTTACTAACGAGGAGGCTCAATGAACTTGCTTACCCACAGCCTTTCTTGGGGTCTGCTTCCATAGTCATGATTCCTGTCATCCTGATCCCTGGAATGGCTCGGAAGTATGTCAACAAGACCCTCCAAGCAAAGGGTAGAGGTGGAAGCCAACTCATGAATCGCATCAAGGCCTGATGACACTTCCTTAAGGATGTGGTCATTTGCATAAGAGAGAGTGCTCTCTTATACAGAGATCATGTCAGCATCTATTGGTTCTTCACCTTGTGCTGGAGCTTCACCTGCTCCACTGATTTCCTGGTGTAATGCCAGCTAATCAACCACCAATGGAGGATTCACCCAGCCGACCTTGGATTCTGCATCCACTAGCCCATGTGACCAACCCGCTGCTTCCTATTCGTTGGCATCCATGGTTACATGAGTCAGGACTCACCTACTTCTACAACTTTGTAATCTATTTAGATTTCTCTCTATATACAAACACATATAAGCATCATCGGTTGTGCTTCTCTAGAAC
The DNA here is from genome assembly GCA_004026705.1 of Nesogale talazaci. NCBI lineage: Eukaryota > Metazoa > Chordata > Mammalia > Afrosoricida > Tenrecidae > Nesogale > Nesogale talazaci. The sequence continues at coordinate 147,544 of PVJH01000231.1, read as the reverse complement.
AACCTAACACACCCTCACTCCCAGACAAGGCTGATATCAGATGATTGCTGTGCTTTTCTGACCAGATACCTCTGCGTCACCTCATTAGCAAAAGTATTATTTGAAGGTTTCATCGAAGACATTTGAATCTCTAGAGAGAAGTGATCACTCCAGAAATAAAAATTTAAAAAACAAACTAAAAATTAAAAACCAAATTTGTGGGATAAGGTAATTTTTTTGACCCACAGCACCCTAATTCTAAATTAAGGGGAATCCCTCCTATGATTAAGATATACCATCGTTATAACTAAGCATCCTCCCAGGCCAGACCACACCCACACACAGTAGCACATAAAAATAAAATAAAACCGACCTCATTCACTATTGCCTTGGACCAGGCCCGTGTCACGTAAAGCAGAGAATGTTTCCAGAAAAAGCTGATGTACAATGTGGAAAGCAATCACAGGCCACCTAAGACACCTGGGAATAGAAACCACATACGACCCAGCAATACCTCTTTTGGGGGTGTACTCCAAAGAAGTAAGAGGTGGAACATGAACAGACATGCTTTCCCATGTCATTCATCACATCAAATTCACAACAGCAAGAAGTTGGAAACAGCCCAGATGTGCATCAGTAGAAGAATTCTTACAGAAAATCTGGTATGTGTACATAATGGAATATTATACTTTCCCTGAAGAATAGCAATTTTCCATGTCATGAAGTGTGGAGATTTTTTTTTGTTCCATTGCTATTTTTAGGAGTGTATAGTATTCCGTTGCATATAGGTAAAAGCGTTTCTTTAGCCATTCTTCTCATGACATGTAGGCTTCTTCCAGCTTCTTGCTATCGTGAACTGTGCTGCAATGAACATGAGGTGGCAAACATCTGTGACTGTTCTGTTTCTTTGGGCAATATGTCCTGCAAGGATATGTGATTTCTATTGCTAGTTATTTTTGGTATTGTTTTCCATGATGGCTGTGCATTTTTACAACCCCACGAAAAGCATAAGAGCTCCAATCTCTCCCTCCAGCTTTTGGTTTTTGGTTGGTTGAGGGTTTTTTGATTGGACTATTATGGTAGGTATATGGTATTAACTTATTGTTATTTTTATTTGTATCTCTCAGGTGGCTAGTGGGCATCTTCTTATGGATTTGTCATCCTCTGTGAATTATCTGTTAATGTCCTTTGTCAGATAATTTATTATTAATAATTATTATTAATTAAAAGATTATTATTAATAATAACCTTTAATCAGATAATTCATTTATTTTTTTCTGGTTGAACTGTAGCAGAATTCAGATTTCAGTTATTAATCCCTTATCCATTGTTTCATTGCTGAAGATTTTTTTCACAATCCATGGGCTCTTATTTTACTCTTTTGATGAAGTCTTTCAACACATGCTAGAATTTTGCAAAACCAACAATTTCTTCTTTATTTTGAAAAACCAATGATTTCCTTGAAAATACCTTTTGTTCAACATCATAGGCAGAATCAGTACCTAAGCCACTGCCCTCTATCCCATAGCAACACGGTGTAGTAAATAGCTGAACTGCCCCTCCGGGCTTTAGAGAAGCCAGCCTCACTGCTTTCTTAAGGAATGGCTGGTGGGTTTGAACCAAGAACCTTACTATTAACAACTCAATGTTTAGCGCACAATGATACCAGAGCACCATAGGGAAGATTTTACAGGCATCAAATGTAACTAAAGCTGTGGGAAGAGTCAATGGATAAACTCAACATCATCGGCCACAATAATCCCAGGACAAAGTGATGAAAACTTCTTAGACACAAACAACTACCTTGAAGGAATGAGCTGCTAAAGCCCGAGGGTGCAGAACATAGTCTCTAAGAACACCAATTAATGTGGAATTCCTTGCACATATCATCTTAACACTGAGAGGACACCAATTACCAGAAATTGATGAAACACTGTAAGCTTTCACTCATCTATGCCAAGAAATGTGGAAGACAGAAACCTGGCCAAACAACTGGGAGAAGTTCCTATTAAGGTCTCTAAAGAAATATGACACAACAGAATGTGGGATTACTGAATTGCATTAAAATTTTGATACAGATTATTCTAACACAGTTGTAGCAGTACATTGACAGGGAGCTGAAAAATTCAAGATGGATTCAGAATAGGACTTGTGTTGAGAGATCCTTGCTAGTGTCAGATGGGTATTGGCTGAAAAGAGAATGCTAGAAAAATGTTGACTTGTGTTACACTGACTATACCAAGGCATTCGATTATTTGAGTCACAAAAGAAACCATGGACAGAACTATAAAGAATGGGATTTCCAGGACATTTAACTGTGCTCATGATAAACCTGAACATAGACCAAAGGGCAGTTGTTTGAACAAAAGAAGGGGATACCACAGGGTTTAAAATCAGTAAATGTGAATTACTTATCCAAGCTGTATGCTAAGTAAGTAACTGAAGTTGGACTAAATGAAGAAAATGCACAACAGGGTTGGTGGAAGGCAACAAGCAATGAAACAGTCATGTTTGCTGAAAACCAAGAGGATCGTGAAGCATTTACTGAAGAAGATCCAAGACTACAGCCTTGAGTATGGAATACAACTCAATGTAAAGAAAAGTAAGAAAATCTGCACAGTTGAATCAATAAGCAACATCATGATAAACAGTGAAAAAAAATCAAGTTGTTAAGGATTTCATGTTACTTGAATCAATCATCAGTGCTCATGGGAGCAGCAGTCAAGAGATGAAATGACACATTGCAACAAATAAATTGGCAACTCAAGACTCCTTTAAAGTGGTGAGCGCCAAAGATTTCCTTTGAGGACTAAGGTGTCCTTAACCCAAACCATGGTAATTTCATTTGCCTCCTATGCATGTGAAACTTGGACATTGAATAAATAATACTAGAGAAGAACCAATGAATTTGAACCACAGTGCTGGTGAAGAATATTCAAAGTACCAGGGGCTGCCAAAAGAACAAACACATCTGTCTTGGAAGAAGTACAGTCAGAATGCACCTTTGAAGAAAGGATGGCTAGACCTCATCTCATGTACTTTGGGCATGTTATCAGGAGAGACCAGTCCTGGATGGTAAGAAGCACATCAAGTTTGTCAAAAAAAAAAAAAGAAGACTTTGAACAAGACAGATTGACACATTGGCTGCCATATGGAGCTGGAACAATGGAGAAGATGGCACAGGACAGGACAGGATCTCATTCTGTTGAACATAGGGTCACTGGGAATTGAAGCTGAGTTAACAGCACCTACATGAATAACATCAAATAGGAGGGAGCTCATGTACTGAGAAGGAGGGTGTGAGGGGAACTGAGAACTTGAAAATGGTGGGGAAGCTTTATGAACTGCTTATTAGGAGAACAAGAAGACATGAAGAGCTTTTTGTGGTCATGAATTAATAGCATAATTAAACCATGGAATGAAGTGTGGGCTTCAGGAAAGGGAAGTAAAGGTGAGTTTCCCTAATTAAAATTAATGAGATAAATTTCACCTGGGGTATTCTCACTACACTGACAAAAGACTACCTTGAAAAACTCAGGAATTCAGTTCATTACTTCAACTGCTTACGCCTATCTCAAATTTGATGTAACGTTTCAGCCTTTTCTACTTTCCAAATGAAGACTAGCATTAAAAAACAAACAAAATAAACAAACAACAAAAATTCTAGATTTAATTAGAATGACCAGAGACAAATAAAAAAAACATATGGAAAAATGAGTTTCCAGATTCATCAATATATGAGCAAAGAGCAGTTTCCCATTTATCCAAGTTAAATTTCCACAGTAATTTTCTAAGCAGGTTGACATTAATCCTCAGGCAGCAGCAAATGGTCTGGGAGTTCCGAATGGCCTTAGATTCTCCTGTGTCTCAGAGCTCCTCACACCACATCAGAAACACCGCTTCCCTTTGATCATCTTTCTGTGTGGCCCCGGCAGCCATCTCCCCCTCACCAGTTGCTTTGGTATCTGGTTCTAAGTGTGAAATGAACACTGTTGTAAAATGAACCTCCCCTAAGTGTTATTCTGTTCATTAAAAATGGAATAGCCAAAGGAGAGAATAGATTGCAGATATCCATCAAAAGGACGCCCTTAACTGCCTTCAGCACTCACAAGGTTGGGTGCTGAAATATGAAATGGCAGATGAGAAAGGACTGGAACGATTAGATGAGAGTCACAGAGCTGAGAGCAAACACAGCCTCTGGGCCGCCCTTGTCCAGCGCTGGCTAAGCTGTAGCTCTGCGTTCCTGGTCATTCCGCATTAGGATCATCCCTTCATTGTAAGTCCATTGATTCACTAGGGTTGTCCCCGACTTCCTCATTCTCTGTGAATTTCTACCAGACTCATCTCCAACTTCAGCTGCCACATTCCTTGCCCACAGCGTCAAATCACTCAGGAAGCAGGGCAAGCATGGGCTGACGTGTGTACTCACTAAAACATAGTGAACAATTTGATGATATCCACTGCATCTGAAGCCCATGTGAAAGGTAGTAAGTAAGCCCATGCTTACCTTGCTTACTTGGTAATCTTTCTGTTTGGCCATCTCTTTTCTAAACACTTTCTTCTACACCATACTACTCCAATGACTTCTGTTTTATGATCTACTGTCTAGCTTTTGTTATAGATTGGAATATGCCATCTATGTGTGTGATGTTATTGTTGTTATAACAGTTCTTAACTTCTGTGCCAATGTCTTCATTATGTAAATTAGTACCAAGTATATCTTGAGTCAAAATCGTTTAAGGCAGGGTTTCTCAACCTGGGGGTCGCGACCCTAGGGAGGTCAAGCAACCCTTTCACAGGGATCGCCTAAGACCACATTTCCAATGGTCTTAGGAAACAAGACACTGCTCCTCTATCCGTCTCCTGGTGGGTCCGCCCACATACAGACACTGTCACCCATGGGGTCACCACAACATAAGGAACTGTACTAAAGGATCACAGCATTAGGAAGGTTGAGAACCACCTTTTTTACCTTAAATTAAAGTAAGAAAAGAAATTACACAACAGAGCAGAGCTGGAGAGAGATGTTTCTTTTTTTATGCCATTGACCTACAGGATTTCTGTTATAACAACACTAGACATGAAAGCTATTTGTATGGCCTATTTCCTATATTACACTATTAACTTCTCAAGTATTGTATTCATAGTTTACTATGTTTGATAACATCTACTTTACATGCTTCACTAAATGAATGTTATTTATACAAAGCTAGCCAATTGACAATTGACAAGGAGCTAAGATAAATGGCAAGTATGAAGACATGTTTCCATTTAATTTCTAGAATTTAGTAAGCACAGCTGAAAGTACTCTCACTTTTCCTTATATCGATCCATATCTTTCTTCTAGCTGCTTACAGAGTGTGAGATATGCATTCCAAAGGATATTTGCAAGAAATCTAATCAGACTTACATAATACACTTTTGATGAATTAGACTCCACACCCATAAACAACAATAAAATGCTAAACTTTATGGTAATGATTTTCTCTACATTCTCAAATTATGAAGAACAGAGATGAAAGAGAAAGTTATAAATTTAAGGATTATAAGAAGATCCAGAGAAAATAATTCATGTTTTTAAAAATCTTTTCTCTATCAGCAAAAAAAAAAAGCCCAGGCATTTCAACAAATCTGATTAATACTGCTTTAGATTTTACACATATCATATAGAAAATTATTTTTATAATATGGAATTGGCAGAACTATTTGGACTTATACAACACAAAGCTTATTTGCTAAGAAATTCTGAATTAATCAAATAATCTTATATGAACAATTTTCTCAATCTCACAGACCCAGTGAAACTTTCAAAAGCAATCTAAGGCTCTTATTTTCTGTGCAATATCACCTTAGTCTGTTAATATGTCAATAATGGTATGCCACTTTCCATCATGGTGTGTATAATATTGTTGTCTAATACTTTAAAATTTTGGCCTATTCTTGATAAATCAATTCAAGTTTCTTTCCAATCATCATAAGGGTTTTCCTCAGTGTATCAGATTGTTATCATTTTTGTTAGGTGTCATGAGCTGATTCCAACACACAGCCATCCTACATACAAAGAACAAATCCTACATACAAAGAACAAATCACTGTGCATCTTCATCATTGTTGTGCTTGAGTCTTTTGATGCCACTGTGTCACCCCATCTCATCCAAATTCATCCTCTTCCTCATTGACTTTATACTTTAATAATCACGATGTCCTTTTCCAGGACAGATCTCTCCTGATCACATGTCTCCTGTTTGGTACATAAGCATTTAAGTTTAACAGAAACAAATTAAAGCACCTTTTCTTCAGACAAGAAAGAATATATCTGATATAACATTTGTCAGGTTGCACATACTAAATAAAGTCCACAATATGCACTTTTTAAAATATGACATGTTCCTCCTATGGTATAATTAAAATAACTTCTCTCACAGTGATTAAAAGACCCCTTCGATAATAAATGGCCAAGGTTAGGAAATTGTTCTTGCACAATATAGTGCGTAGAATCAGAGAAACTCGTATAGGAAACAGACTTGTCTGTCACAGATTATTTTAAAAACATCATCTCTTGAGTTCGGTAGGATTGTACCCATAAATATATATAACTTTTGACTTAGGATAGTTATACATATATATTTATGTATGTATCCTGCAAATAAAGCCATGATTACAGTTGGGCATACAGAGGACAAAGTTATTAAAATTTCTTAGCCATAACCCAATATTAAGTGACTGAGGAGCCAAGCCTAGAGGCTCTGAATCACAGTGTTTAAGGACATCAAGGTTAATTAGCACAAAAGAATCAGCAGAGACAGTGTGCTTTACCGCCTTCAGTGAGTTACAACGGAGGCCTTAAAGCTTGTGAGCGGCTAGCTGACATATAACTACTAGTCTCTACCTGTCCAGCACAAAGAGGAGTGAAGATGTATAGAAACAATTAGTCTACAGGACTGATGGACCACATAGACATCAGCCTCTACAACTCTGGACCCAGAAACCCTCGGTGGTACCCAGATACCACAACTGAAGGCTTGGGTGGAGAACACATTAGCAGGTCCTGGATAAAGTGGGATAAAAATATCAAACCAAGCTTAGAATCAAAAAAAAAAAAAAAAAAAGCCTGGACATTCTGGTCTAATGGAGACTGATAGAATCACCAAGGGTTTGGTTTTGAATGACAGCCATTTGAGTTCAAAAGAAGGGCATTTGCTCAAGGATAAGATTCCAATAGCAGGAAAGGTTAGGAGAGAAGAAATGGAAATGAAGAACACAGGAAGTGGAATGAGGAGTGTTACGCTGTAGGAATTGCAGCCAATTATGTGAAGCAAAATGTTTATGACTTGTTGAGTGGAAAACTTATTTATTCCAGAAAGTTTCCCCTGATTTGTTGTTTTTATGTTGCCTGTGTTTTTAAAGATGTTCTATTTTTAAACACAAAGATCAAAAGAATATTTTCCGATTTTAAGTCAAATTCCTATGCAATGTATAAATTTTCTAAGCTCAAAATGTGGCGTGTTTATTGAAAAGTAGTATAAATACCTAAGAGGAGGAAAAACGCTAACCATTTTAAATATTATAGTTACTACGTTTTTTTGTTTTGTTTTTTGTTTTTGCATCATTGCCCTCTGGTAGTCGTGAGAGCTACCCAGCGCTGCTCCTGAGAGTCGCCACTGGATTTGAACAGCCAAACCCACAGGCCGCAGTCCCGCACTCGACCACTTACACCACCAGGGCTCAGCCCCTATAGTTACTACTTATCCCCATTATTTTTAATCATTTGAAGTCTAAATTAACTTGGTGTGACTTAGGAAGTTAAGAATTTATGATGGCATATAAAGATTGTTATGAGTCAAATCTAATTGAAATAGTCTACTCTTCGAATGTGTAGGTTTTTAAAGTAATCTGGAATGGCAATCTTAACTACTGTAGCAGGAAGCATTGGTATAACAGAGTCTATCCTTTTCAAATTAGTTTCTGATCATCACGGCGGTTTTCAACTAAGCAGACGGTAATGTCATCTATCTCCTTACTAAAAGCGTTACATCAAGTCTGTCTATGTCGGTGAAGCTAACATTGGGAAGCATTAAGAAAGTGTTCAATTAGGATATTGTCTTGAAATAGTACACAAACCTGATTATCCCCTGTGGCAACTACAAATGCCAACTCAAAATGTACTACAAAGTATCTGCCCATTCATTTCTCATCACCAACAATATCTGAAAGGAGATTTCAGAAAGGAAATTCTTCTCCTTTTGTTTGCAAAGCCTGCACAGGATTTTCACTCCCACGGATGCTCCAAATTTACACACAGAAAAGCTGAGTGTCTGATGTCCAGCTTCTTTACAGAATGAAGAAAATACTCCTCCTCATAGGAGTTTGAAATGGCTCTGAGTAGTCATCATGTGTGACCCCTGGACTAGGCAGCCTAGAACCGTCTTTTGGTTGGCCTCCTCATCATACCTCTACTCTTCACCCATCTAAGATAAAGGGGAGCTGCTTGGTGTTGGAGTCAGAAAACTGCTAATTACAGGAAGATAATTTTTGGCAAATCATTAAACGAGGCTTTTTAATGATGGTCTTCGAGTAGCCTAAGCATCAATTAAAGGGTAAATGAAATTATTTTACTGACTGCTTGCATATCCAAAAGTGATTGCTCTTTGTGAAATTGTAATGTTCAGACATGCCAAAGCTATTGCTAACTGCACAGTTACTGCATTGTTTAGTACTTAGTGAGGGGGGAAAATTAATTGAAATATGAAAAATGGTTAGTAAGGAATTATAGTAATTTACTGAATAATAGTGACTCCACTCACTTTTACAAGTAGAGTTGCTGAAACACCTAGCAATTATTTATACACAGTAAAAAATTACTGGGTTGACTAATCAATAAAACATTCACTTCTCCTAGAAGCATTTTTCAAACTCCAAGGGGTGGAAAAAGAACTGTGAGCACAACTGTATTGATTTTATTTCCACTAAATATACAAGCCACACCAAGCATTTTCCTTTAAATTTTTATCAACTAACATTTTCACCAGTATCAACATGAAATCAGCGTTTTCCACATATGAGCCCCTGCAGAGGGGAAGACACTTTTTCCTTGCCTGGAAGTATTTGCAAATCTTAAATAAATGGTGAAAACTCTGCCTTGTTCATTAACACGCTTACCAACCGAGCCGGAACTAAATGAAGCTTGAATTTAAACTATACCCTATAAACAGGAATGTGCAAGAGCACTTAAATAGCAATTTAAATGCATCTGTTTCTGTAAAATGAATTTTTAAATGATTTGGTTTCTATTAAGCACTGTGTCTTACCTGATTCAGCATCTTTCCTTATCATGTTTTTACTTACTGTCTCTCTCATTACCATTCTTGCTGTTGGATATCATTTGTGGGGAGAAACAAAAAGCATGTACCTTATTTTATATTATGATAATCTAGAAATTGATGATATTTCTCTACTTCACAAAGGCAACATTATCTTGGATAGCTAAAGAAGGTAAAAAAATTTAAAAGTAAGTCTATTTTTCAAATGGCATACATTCTACTAGACTCAAAACTAAACACTGACATTGAGTCAATTCTGACTCAGCTTTTGAAAATCAACAAAATAAGAGTCATCAGGTAAAGGACTTTGTATTAGCAATTTTCCAGGGTTTCTGTTGTCATTTTGACAGTGCCTCTGAAAGGGAGCGCCATTCACCATAGTTTAGAAAACAATGAGGTTTGTGGGTGTTTCCACATTCTATCAAGAGTAACTTTGCGATCGTAACTTTAACTATTAAACTGCGCTCATTAAAAGTTTCACATAACATGCTGGTTTTTTTTCTGTCCAGTTGCTGATTCACTATTACAAATTAGAACACCAGGACTTTCCTAGACTTCTTATTCAATCAACTGTTGTCTCCCTTCTCTACATCTACTCTTTAACATATTTCACATATTCTCAAGTACTGATGGAGTCATTCTAAGACATATCTTCAGTTCCCTTGAGAATTTCCTCCCTCTTCATATCTCTCATAACCTCCCCAACCATGCAATCACAAGTTAGAATATCAACAACTTATTCCAGCACCACTTATTTCTCATTCTGACACCAAAGATGTTCAGCTTCCTGATGGAAAGACACTATGCTTGACTTATCATCATTATTTCTCAGGGACTTTCCATCCCAGGAAAACAAAAAAGAATATGAGAGAACCTTTAAAACTTAATTAAAGGTAAAATAGGTTGTTATTCTCAGCTCTCTAAGAACTGTCTGAAGATGGAATAGTATCAGAGCTGAAGTTGTGATATTCTGGTGTGCAAAAGGCTATGTATGATGATGAAACCCAAAATACAACTACAGGATCCACACAGGGAATGAGTTCCCAGTAATTTTCTTCTCACCATAATTGAGGGATAGGGATTACTTGGTTATCAAATACAGAATATTCAAAAGAAGACTATACTGGATTAAAATTATTAATCTGACTTGAACAGTTGAAAATTTGTCACTTGGTCACCCTTCTGATAGACTTTGGGCTTGATCTGGTTTTCAATATTTTCTGGTTTTTTGTCTTTCATATTGAGGTTAATTTCAGTTGTATTTTGTCATTGTTAGTAGCCTTCTTGGTTGTCTGTTGTGTGTTTTTCTGGTTTTTTTCTTTTTTTGGTATATGAAATCCAGGACAGGTGAGTCTATAGAGACAGCAACTAGAATAAAGGTTTCAGGGGTGGAGGATGGGATATGGTGGGGGAGATAGGGGTGGAGATTAGGGGGAGTTGATATCAAGGAGTTCAAGAAGGAAGAAAAATTTTTGAAACTGATTTTGATAGCAGTGTACAACACTGCTTGATATGATTGAACTATAGAATGGTAGGACGTCTGGCTTCGCTCCATATAAAATTATTTGGGATAAATAAAGTTAAATAATAGAATTTAACATGCAGTAATGTTTTATGGGACCAAAAAATAAATCAAATACAAGCTATTTTCCCATTTCACAAAAATTTTTAAGTGTCTGAACTGAAACATCTGTATGTAGATTCAGGTCAGAATAAAGTGCTAAGTGTCAGTGTGGGGTGGCAAGGATGCAGGGGAAGGCAGAAGGAATGAGTGTGAGTGTGCGTATATGAAAATGAGTGGGAGCGGAAGAATGACTTTTTCTATGCAACACCCTTCCTACAAGTCCTATGGAGGTGATCAGAGCAGAAACTGTTGCCACCCTCATGAGGTCAGACTTTGCGTGGGCCATGTAGGAACCATCTATGTCCCTTTAACTTCCAGATTCCAGCTGGTACAGATTGATAATTGTGTATATACTTTGAAAGATGCAGTTATTCTCTGCATGTTTTTAAGTCTATTCTTAGTCTTTTTCTCACTTCAACAGCCCTTATTTTAGGATCTAATTTCTTCAAGGACAAGAAATACATCTGTTAGGCTTTCTTGGCTTAGCACCTAGCACAGTAAATGAGGGTGTTAGATAAATATTACTGGAAGAGGAAGAAATAGAAGTAGGAGCAGGAAAGGTTGATTCGTCTTGTTTCATCTTTTGACCTCATCTTATTCTGTTAGACATTTCTTTTATGATCATAGGTACAAAACTACTAATTTGCCTAATAAATTTTCCTCAAACTTATTCAACACACATGGGAATATACTGAGTTTTTTTTCTAGATACTATATGTTACAATTGAAGAATTGATATTTTAAGTGAATTCCTTACCTTGTATAGAATTAAAATTCTGAATGACTTTGACAAGCTGAAAAGCATATACTGAAACTCTCTGAAGTTAATTGAAGGACATTTTCTTAAGAAAAATAACTTTAGAAGGAGAATTATACAAAAATTGGCTACACAAAATTATTCATTCAAAATGATTGTCTCATGGGAGAAATAGTCATAAAAACCACACTTTCTGAGGGCAATAAAAGTCTATTGATCCAGTTTCTACTATCTCCATATAAGCAAACCTGTGTACAAGTGACTTATCAACTCAACACTCATGGTTGGAAAAGAGAGGAGTAGATATGGTCTCCTAACTGCCAGGCCATTGTTCACAAGATGGGATGATATGATTATGGAGATATTGTAAGAATAAATCATGGGATGTGTCCAATTTGGATCTCAACCATTTTAAGAGACATGAAGGCATGACAAGAACTTGGCAAAACCCCAGAATAAAGTAACTGATTAAAGGTTTGGGAAATGGAATTTATAAGGAGTGTTCCAAGAATCATAGTTATTAAAGCTTCAGGGAAACATAATAACCAACTTCAGGTATATGATGTTATTATACAGAGAAGGACAACCAGATGATTTCCTTCCCAAAGTCAGAGCAAATGGCACAAAGCTAAAGGGGATGGGTGCAAGTGAGACTGTGGAAAACAGTCGTGGCAGAATAGCACAACAGGAAACAAATTGTGGATTCCTGGTATATTTCAGGCAGGATAAGATGGTTTCCTATATTGTTGCATGAGCATTGATGCTTTTGTGAATCTATGACAGATTTTAAACAGAAAATCATCTGAAAATCTATAAAATTTGATATTTGATCAAGAATTTTTAACTATTAATGTGTCCTTGGTGTCATTCTGGGCTTTCTAAAATAATTCATATTGATATACTTAAATGTTGTAGCATTTAAATGGTAGGTGTATCCCTTTCACATTTTTAAAATGGATGAGATTTTCTATTACAGAATAATAAGAAATATAAGAGGGATTCAATGTAATGTCCCTCCCAAATTCCCTGGCATAATATGCAACTACGTAAAATATCATATATTAGCCTTATTTTCCCCCTCCTTGTCCCATAACCTCATCTTTAAAATCAGGCACTTCACTATCTCAACAGAATGTGTGGTCCATTCTTGGAAAAGCAGTGTCCCATCGTGGTTGAGACTGAGGATGCTGATGCCAGTGTCTCAGTCAAGCTTTCACCCCCAGCTTACGAACATATAAATTGCACAGGTGACTAACCCTTCTCTGTGCCGTGGACAGAAGAAAAACAGGAGTAGAACATAGTAACCAATTCTTGCTGTGACATCATTAGGATTGAGTGATTCAAAAATCAAAATATTTTGAACACTCTTTGGCATGTAGGTGTTCATTTACAGCAAAACTCTCAGTGTATGGAAAACCCTACTCCCAAAATAAATAGTCAGATGTATAATCCTAAATGCCTAAAAGAATCATTCTTTTCTGAAATGTTGCCATGCACACACTCGAAAGTTGTTTTAAAAAAATCACATATGAAGGAAATCATGGCATCCATTTAAAACTTACCAATTTTCATTTCAGAATGAAAACATGAAATGCCCAGACTGGTAAAAACTGTCACTGAACCCTGTCCATAGAAATAGGGCAAATGCAATCCCAGTATGGCATAGTCGAGCCTAAACTATGTCTAACTCCTTCATAAAAGGATTGTCTCCCCAGTCTCCTACCAAAGAAAACTTACTGGAAGACTTTAGGCAAAAAAAAAAAAAAAAGGAAGGAAGAGAGAGATAAAGAAAGAAAGAATGGATGAAAAAAAAAGAGAAATATCCAGATACAGCCTATTTGTCTGTAAGACATTCTTACTTCTACAAGACAGATGTTTTCCTGACTGGTGGTGAAATGTATGGTAGCCAGAGGTCTTCTTAAAGTCAGCTTCTAGAACCCCAGTGTTACTGCCCATGAACATTGACTGGACAGTGGCAAGAATGGATGCATTGCTTCTAAATTTCAACCCAAAGAGGAGGACATTTAAAAAAATACATGTTCCAAAATTTTTTCTATACAGTGTGAAGTGTTTTCCTACTTCTTAGCTCTGAAGTAGAGAGCTGTCTATCCAGTAGGAATAAGTGAAGTTAGACTGAAAAAAGCCTCAATACGCACACACATACATACAGAAAGAGCAGGTTATTGGTGGTATCTTTAGCTACTTATTAAAATTCCAGAACTATCTGAAAAATTCAAGATTTTTTTTTAAATTCACCATAGTAAGAAAGTTCAGTGAGCATCTATTATGTGTGAGATATGTGAAGAATTGTATTATTTAAATATATCTCGGGGAAAAAACTTTCCATTTTATATTACATTGTAGGCAGGAATTTAGTTTCTACTTCTTCCTCGAACTAAAGGACACCTAAATAATTTATTTCAAGGTACAAGGATTTATCTTCAACTCCTACCAATCCTTCTCCATCAATCAGTCAAGTCCCTAACTAAACAGATAGGCTTTTCACAAAGCTCTGACAGCCAACAGGCATTGTTGAGCCAAGAATGAAAATTAATTCCATAGACAATGACCTTCTTCTGAAAATGCTTACATAGTCAAGGTTTGCATTTAGTCACTCAAGGTAGATGTCTTCTACTTGATTTAAGAGAGGCTTTTTCTTATATTACTATATTACCAGTATTGAACAGAACTCATAGAAAGGATATTTATCAGAAGGCAGAATACTCCATTGTTTTCCAAATAATGTGTTTCCAATCATTTAAAATACAGTTTCTCCACTTATAAAGTGGAAGTTATAATATTCATTTCTTTTGCAAATGCAAATATAGCACATCATGAACCACAATAATTTGCAATATCTGAGAATGTATTGCATTCTGAAACACATTCTGGTATTTTTGAATTCCTCTTTTTTTTTCTTTTTTTTCCATCTCGGTGGTAGTGACGAATATTTAAGTTAGATCACTTAGATTCATTTCCAACAGGAATACATCATTGACAAATTCCTCTTTTTTATAGATAACTTATTCTATATTTATTTCAGTGGATCCCAGAATAACTCTGAGGATGTACCATTATTCCTAAGAGAATGATTTTCAGTAATGGAAAAGGGTTTACTCAAAGTAACATTTCAAGTTAGTGCTAGAAACAAGATGTGGAACTGTGTCTACTGAATTCTGGTTCAAAGTTCTTAGCCAATCCATGTATCCCTCTTACAATAATGATATTCATTGTCACAAAATCTCTCCAGATAGTCAACTGTTTCATGTGTATCCAAAGGAGCCTTCTCTGTCCACTCTATGGACGAGAAAAGAGACTTCTCCTTGGCTTCCAGTCACAACCATTTCATATTCATCTCACCTTAACAAAACTGGTCTTCCACTCAGAAAGCAACTGGTTTACAAACAAAAGAGTTCTTCATGATTTTATCAGTGGTGAATGATATCTCTCTTCCAAAACAGAGTCAAAAACTATATCATACCTTCTTACCTTAGAGACATGTTTTTAATGAAATAGAAGTTTTATTGGTATCAATACAGTCTTCAAAGAAAAGTTTATAACTTTTACAGGATGTAACAACTAAGTTGGGTTCTTTTCTCAACCTACAAAAGTAATTAATTCACCACCTGGCTCAGAGCCTCGAAAGGATTAAATATAAAACATGAAAATTGCTTTCAGTTTAGGGGCAGTGAGATGTGATCGCCTGAGAACTTCGTCAAAGACTCACAAGATCAAAGACAGCCCATTGGCAGCAGGTCGGGGTATCTGTTTAAGCACGGCTACTCTCATGGTTCAAACAATTGGCCTCTATCGAGAGTTAGAAATAAGCAGACTCAATCCAAAATAAAAAGCATTCCCAGTTTTCGTACTTCAGACACTATAGGAGTAAGTGAGGCCTACTTACTCTGGATTGTTGTGATTGTCAGTGACCGTTTTTAGAGCTAATTACTATTGGCACAAAGGAAAAACCATTCCTGGATTTTCTAATATAAAATCATTGTACCGAGTTTCAGAAGGAGCTCTGGTGGTGCAGCGGACTGAGCATTTGCGAACTAAAAGTTAGGCGTTTTGAACTCATCAGCGGCTCCTTGGAGAAAAGACTTGCCAGTCTCTTCCCATAAATAATGCAGCCTCGGCCTGAGCCCCGGTGGCGGAGTGGTTGAGTGCGGGACTGCGGCCCATGGGCTTGGTGGTTCAAATCCAGCCGCAGCTCTCCGGGAGCAAGGCTGGGTAGCCCCCACGACCACCAGAGGGGAGTGATGCCAAAAAAAAGAGTAATGCAGCCTCAGAAAAGCACTCCAGTGCTGTTCTGTCGAATCACTGCGGCTTGGAATCAACTCTACAATACACGACAATAACAGCAACGTGAGTTTCTCTCTGTGGCTATGGGAAATGTGGCCATGGATAACAGTAATGGTTGCACAGCATGATCGATGTAGTTGTTATCACTGAATTACACATATAAAATGTTTTGAATTGGCAAATGTTGTGTTCTCTACATTTATACATCAATAAGTACCCCATATAATATAGGTAATAGGTTCATAAAAATCTCCATTTGGGGGCCTTTAGAATCAGGATTAAGATCCTGTTTCTCTTTGTTTTCCTCTTCCTGGAATATCTCTTGACACATATTTGATGTCAGAGTTAGCAAGCTAGTAAGTCAAAGACAACCTGAGACCTCGACCAACAGCACGTCTCTCAATAAGCCAATAGAGTCTGTCAATAAGGACAGATTGCCTTGGTCAAATACTCTCTCATCACTTAAAATTTTATGGCCTCCCACATTATAAAAATGGTGCAAATCCATGAAATAAAATACTCTGTGTAGTAAAATTAGCACAGTGCTTAGGACATAGTGATTGCTCAACAAATATCAGCAGTGATTGGGACTGTCACTGGCCTGAAAGCCAGCAGACTATTGACCAACTCTAACCTTCACCTCTTTGTGATGCGAAGAGAAAAATACTGGATGAACATTAGTGTCATAAGATGAACACTAACTGGATAAGTGACTGTATAAAACTGTGGTGATGAATGACTAGAGGGAGACATCAGAGACGGAGCTCCCTCAAAGCTCCAACTTTGCCTGGTTGTGATCAATAGTTTCATCAGTGACTTTGAGGAAGATTTATCAAGATTAAACACTGTCTGACACTTAGATATAAAATGACATCTACCAATTCCTGATTCAGCCTTTTTTTGTTTTCTCCCTGAAATATCATAAGCAAGAAAATTATAAAAATATAAAAATTGAAAATGGTGATTAATGGATGGTGAAAAATCATGAGGAATTTGTAGTATCAGTGGAACAATCAATTTCTATATACTGTTGTCACATAAGTATTGTAAGATATATATTCATTTTATTTAACAAATCTTTATTGATTGTCCACAACGTGCTATTCTAAGAAGATGCAATCTATCAGTGCAATCTATCCTTAACTCAAGGTTCATGAAGTTGAGCAGAAGATAATCAGTGTTAGTAAAAAAATAATAATAATAATGCTGTAGAATAATTATGTTATATGCTGTAGAATAGAGAGAATGAGAAATGCTGGTAACGTATGAGTGTTGTCATGAATATGATGGGTTTGGGAACACCTAATAGACAGCATGAGCTTAGAGTGAGCAAAGGGTCAGGAAAAATTTGAAGGAAGTATAAGTGTTGGCTACAAAAACATCAAAAGGAGGAACGTTCTAGATAAAGTAGTGATGAAGACAGGGTTCCATAGCTTCTTGGCCTTTTGGTTAAGATCAAGTGTGAAGACCAGGTTCCAAGTAGGAAGATGAGAAGAAAGAAAAGCTTAAAAAAGATAAATCATGTCTGTTCATGATTGTTACTAAGTGAACAACCAAATGAAACAGAAGAACTTGTTGTATAAAAGAAGGAAAATGTGATGATAATAAAAGAATTAGAATCAGAATCCAAGAAATGCCTAAATAAGATGAGAGATTTCACGGGGCAGATGTACTACAAATGTAGAGTTTAAAGGAAACAAAAATCTGAGTACAGTGGAGGAAAGAGATAACACTAAGATGTGCTAGATCAACTTGGTGAGAAAAGTGTGGTACATTTTTAGAACCCAATTTGAGTCAACAGTGAGCAATTGACAAAATAATTATGATGTTAAAATGTACTATTAAAATCCTTTATCCCAAACCAGGAGGTTGATATTTTGGTCCATTCTATAAGCTTGGTCAAATCCTAACACAAACTGATGAGTTGTGTGTACCCCAATTTGAAGTGTAGTCTTAGGACTACGGTAAAAAAAAAAGACCCTACAATTCTGTGCCATGGTTTATGCCAAATCTTGAAAGTACAGCAGAGACTCAAAAAGAGACCTGTATAGCCATATCCATTACCACATTCATAATAGCCAAACAGTAGGAATAATTCACATGCTCATTAACAGATGGATAAAGTGTGGTACCCACCTACAATGGAATACTACTCAGTAAGAAAATTAAAGTCTTGATACATGCTACATGTGAATGGAGTTGTGATATATTATTCTGAGTGAAAGAAATCAATAAGTAAAGGACAGTATTGAAGGATCTGACTTATATAATACTACAAGAAAAAGAATTCAATACCAGGACGTACAAGAAGGAAAAAAGTTCCAAAGTGGGTTGGTGAGGTGACTGCACAACCCTTCTTGAAATGATCGAACTGAATTGTGTGATTTGTTCATTGTAGCTCAATTTTTAAAATCCAATCAAAGGAGGGTGAGAGCAGTTGTACAACATGAAGAATGTCATCAATCTCCCTGAGCTGTACATGTAGAAACTATGAACTTGTATATGTTTTGCTGTGCACATACATAATAACAGATGCAAAGTAAATTTTAAAAAGAGAAAAGAAAACTAGTAGCATGACATCTGAGAAATCATTGATGGAATTGAAACTGAAGAACTGAAAAAAAGCATTAATACTTGAATATTTATAAAGTGCATATCTGAAGCACATTAACAGTGTATTTTGTTTAACCTTCACCATATTGAAAAGTGATTGTTATTGTTATTAGCCTTATTGTTATGTCATTTGTTAAGCCAAAGATTGAGTTCCAGATAGTTGAGGTATGTCTATGTTGACTAAGACTCTTGGGCGTGACTGCAATCATGTGGCCCATTAAGCATGACTCTCTAAGTATGCTCCCCTCACTCTCAGGATAAGCACTGCTTCTCTGAGAAAATTCTACTTCCCAACCACCCCTTTTTCTACATTCGGACAGACTGACGACTTGAGTTCTGAGTTCCCAATTGGCTATAAATTCACTGTAGCTTTTTCTCATATTCTCTTTGTCTTTGTCTTTTATCTTTCCTAACTATCTCAGTAAATGTCTCTCTTTATTCTATTTTGAATATTCCTTAAGTATCTGTCCCATGTGAAGGGCAGAAGAAACAGGCAGGGGGAGAAATTGATAAGGATTAGTAAAAGACCATGTTTATTAAGTTGCGAATACTTATTATATATCTAGGAGTCTGAATTGACTCAAGGGCAGTGAATTTGATTTTTTGAATTAATCCTAATTCTGGTGCTCTATTTCTGTCTGTGTGTGTGTGTGTGTGTGTGTGTGTGTGTATTACCGAGAAATTCGCATGTGTGTTCATGAAAACAGAAGGCTAATTACAGTATCATTGTTTATAACTTTGAAGAACCATGGGTAAGCAGAAGTTAATGAATTCAAAATCCCCTTATACAGGATCATATGAATAGCTAGCTCCATGTAGAATTACATAGATAAAAACATTTGAAGTTGTGTAGGGAAAAAAATAAATTGCAGAATGATAAGTACATTTAGCATGATGTCATATGTCATAAATTTTAACTGTCCCATATAATAGAATACATATATATGTATATGTGTGTGTCTTTCTCTGCTTATCTTGCTTCTAAGAATTGTCTTCCTTCCTGTCATTTCACATCAACATATTTTCGGCTGTTTCGTGTACTCTTTTATAGGGATTTGGCTGACCGTTCAAGGCAGAGGGAGTAAAAGGAAACACTAGATGGAGAAACTTGCGTCTTCCTTTGAAGCTTGATTTTGCCCTGTTTCTCGCCTTCTCATCTTGTGCTTAGAATGCCTGTTTCCATTGCCTGATATAAATTCTTATCCATCCTTCAAGATCCAATTTAAACCAATCGCCTTGAAAACACTTTCCTAATTACCTCTAATTGGAATTTAATCATCCTCTCTCATATTCTCTTAACACCTTTCTGAACCACTATTTTGGCATACCTTATGTAAAAAGTGGATTTTTAAAACTTTCTTTTGCTTTGTTGTACACACAGCTATTGTCTTTTATTCACAAACATTTATGGAATTCATAATATTTAATATACTTTATTCAAACAATGTGGAATAAATAAACACATCATGATCTCATCTCTAGGAATTCACAGTTAAAGTGATAAACCCTATAGCATTATGGTAGCAAGTCACAAGCCTACAACACAAAGATTGTGATTAAGTTTTTTGTAGGTTTTGTGTTTTAAATTTGAATAGTATATTTTACTTAATGCAATATATTCAAACGTTGTAATTTTCAATATGTAATCAATATAAAATTGATAGTATATTTTGGTTTTATTACAATAAAGTATTTGAAATCAGTGTATATATTTTTTAACTTTTTATTATGAATTCAGTGAAGGTTTACAGAGTATATTGTCAGTTTTACATCCAAAAATTTAGACACATTTGTTTTCATCTCATACCAGACAAAGCAGTTGATAGTTATATGGGGACCAATAGCCCATTGGGCTAATTGTTTCCATGTATCTTTGATTTTCATCTATCGTCGTGATATAGGAAGAATAATAATTGCATCTCAGGTGACTACTTATGAACTTTTAAGACTTAAGCTGAATACTCACCAAAGTAAAATGTAGAACATGTCTTTATGAGCTCATGTTATACTAATTGATCTTGGTGTCCCCTGAGACTCTTCTACAATTTTATCTTATGTGTCTGCCTGCTAAACTATTATACACAGACTCCTCGGCACCTAAAATGAGTTGTGGACCACAGAAATGGAATGTTTATTTTAGTTAAACCCTACACCTTATAGACTGAAAATTAAGCTTTTGACTCAGTGATGTCTGGAGTCAATGCCTTTCTTTCTGCACTTCCTAAAACAAATGTTGAGATCTGCACACTAGGCTTATCTAGATTGTGGGTCAATTGCTTTTTCCCTTCTTGACCTGGGCAGGATTCTCTGGACTGGAAAGGCCCATGAGCTCTTTCCCATCTAAATATTGCAATGCTAACATTTAAAAATCCACTACATATACTCTACACAGAATGCTGGCAGGAAGTGATAACAGATCTGCTTTTAAATGCATTATTCTAGCTATTTACAAAATTTAAGAAGTTAATAGAGTAAAAAGGTATTAGTAGAGATCCTGGGATTTTTCTGAAAGACATTCTGAATCAGCAGATAATAAAGAACTTTGTTTGATAGCTAATTTGTCATTTAATTTAGATGTGTAAAAAGTAACCTCAAAGGAAATTCATGCATGGAGGATAGTTTTAATGTTTTCCACAGATACTTTTTTAAGAACTAAAATAGCCAGTTCCTCTTGTTTTCATGTTAATTTTTGTTTTGTTTTCCTTTTTTCTCTCCATCCTTCTATATGGAAAGAAGCAAATCCATTAGTGATTCAGAAATATCTATCACTGGTAAGCTGTCATTACTGCCTCCAAGATATTTTGCTATCAATTTCAAGTAATTTCACATAATTCTTTTAAAAATTACTCTTTTGTCTTCTTACATTTACTACTTATAGAAATACAATGTCAGTTTATTATTCCATATGCTATATCTACTTTTTGTCTACATTTATGCTTGAACTCTACTTTTATTCACTAGAAGTCCAATGCGCTATCCATTGCACCACAGAGCTCCTGTGAACTCTATTTTAATTGTTATTTTTCAAGTTTTACTACACTATACCTAAATAAGAGGGGGTACCCCCAAAAGAATGGAATTTATTTTGCCAAAACAATGTATATATTTTAAGACCATTTTATTGGGAGCTCTTATAACAATCAATTTTATCAAACATATTTATATATATGTTGCCATCATTATTTTCTAAATGTTTACTTTCTATTTGAGCCTTTGGTATCAAATCCTCTTATTTCCCCAACTCGTCCCCTCCCACCCTCATGATCCCTTAATAAATTATAAATTCCTGTTCTTTTCATATCTTAAACCCACAACTGTCTCCCTTGGTTCCCATTGTTATTCCTCCTTGGGGGGAGGGGTGGTGGTTCTGTGTTCATCATTGTTATTGGTTCCCTTTCTTCCCCTGTTCTCTTCACCTCCTCCCAGTGATAACTGGAGTTATCATTCACCAATTTCTATTCCTGAGGGGTTTATCTGACCTGGATTCCATGTGCTGTGAACTCTTATCTGTACCTATGTACATGATCCAGTCTAGCCCGCAGTGAAAGGCAGGACTGGATTCATGGTGGGGGGCAGGGGTGGGGGGTGAGGAAGCCTCAAGGAACCAGAGTAATATTGTGTGTTTCATCAATGCTATACTGCATTGATTGACGCATCCCTTTCTGGTGATCCTTCTGTGAGGAGTGTTCCATTGTTTACAGATGGGTTTTGATCTCCCTCGTTCCTAAAAATGTGTTTTGTTTGTTTGGATTCTTCTGATGCCTGTTAATCATCAACACTTCATGATAACACAGGTCGGTGTTCTTCTTCCATGTGGGTTTGTTGCTTCTCTGCTAGATGGCCTCTTATTTAACTTAAATCCTTGGAGACCCCAGATGCTATATCCTTTGCTAGCTGGGCACCATCAACTTTCTTTATTGCATTTGCTTATGCACACTTTTGTCTTCAGTGGGGTTGACTGCACAGAATGCCAGGTTGTTAAAACAAAGTGTTCTTGCATTGAGGCAGAACTTGAGCAGAGCTCCAAAGTCCACCCATGAACTCAATGTATTTTCATATAAATATATGTGCATATACCAATCCCTCTATTTTTATGAATGAATATATTTATCTATGTACATATCTATTCTTATCCCACTATCCATAACTTTGCTTCCTAAGTCCTTCCTCCTTTTCTACACAGATTTTTAAAGTTTTTTGTTTTTGCTTTTTACAAAATAACCTTATCACCTTCAAAATACTCTACTAAACTGAAGACATTTGTCAAATCTGCTATCCCATTCTTGAGGACATTTTTCAAACTCATCTGTTTGGGTGTCTGACAGCACCAACCTTGTTTTCCTCTTCACCTCTTCTATGTTGCCAAATCGCTGTCCTTCCCTGTCCCTCCTCATCTGTGAAACTGGAAGAAGTATCACAGAGCAAGGCCAGGAGAGTAAGATGCCTGGAACAAGAGAGGCATTGCTGGGTTTTCGCCCCAAACTGGCACATTGAAATGACTGCATGAGCAGCTGCATTGTCATGCTGGCAAAACCAGTCCTCCGTCTGCCACAAGTCGGGTCTTTTGTGCCATACACTCCCACACAATCTTTTCAGAACCCCTCAATAGAAATCTTGATGAATTGTCTGACCTGGCAGAATGAACTCCAAATGCACTATCTGCCTCACATATAAAATCAAATGGGCCTCAATCCTCCTAGATAATTATTACATATAAATCGAATTACATCAGTCTGATCACTCTTGTTCTTAGCTTTTTTTTTTCATACTTTTATTATTTGTCTCTCTGTTGTGCCATGCATAAATTTTTCAGTTCTGTTTTCTAAGTTACCAAATCTCTCTTTGAGTTGTGTTAAGTTCAGAATCTTGATGTGTTTTGTAATGTTGGTTTTCAGAAGTTTGAGTCTCCTGCCCTTGGTGATAATAAATTCACAGCTTTGCTCACATCCTACCTTAAGTCTAATTAGGGTTCTCCTGCCTCCACAAACATCCAATTTACTGTAACCCGAGGCAACTGTCAATAACAACTCTTGTTTTAACTTTCTTCCTAGGGGAGAAAACCTCCCGTCCCTGCTGGAAATGATAACCACAAGGTCCCCAGCTCAGGAGCTCTGCTTTTTATGCAGTTTTGTTTTTCTTATGCTTAAAAGACACAAACTCTTGACAGGCCCACAACTTCAGAAGCTTTCACTACTTTATAAGACTGTTCTGTTTCGGGCCCAATGATGTGTGTGTTATCTTGATCATGGCGCTCTCTTTTAGTTTCTCTTTTTATTTAGCCCACTATTTCTAGGAGATTGTAGCTGGAGAGAAGGTAGCGTTAAACGAAAAGCACCCTCACAGTCTAGTTCTCCTTGAAACAATGCTTCCTACCCAACTGAAAATCTGTTCGTATCATCTCTGTGGCTAAATGGCAGGCCCTCGGTATAAGATCCAAGATTGTTCCCTCTGAAGGAAGCAATTAAATACCTGGAAAATATGTGTATCCTGAGTTCTGCTGATATTCTTGCAGCTGAGTCATTTCACAAAAACTAGTGGATATTTTTATCTGTTTAGAGCTGCTGAACCAAAAAAGAGGAACAAAAGTAGTCTGTCCTCTATATTAAAAGAACTGTACAGTCCACAAAAATCCTGGAAACTCTGTTATCTAAACCTTAACATTGAGTAAATCAGAACAGACAATTGAAAGGGCTGCGTTCTCCTTTTTCATACTTTCACCCAATGAAGCGATTGATCGCTTGAGCAACGTATTTCAGCAGAATTTCCCTAGGAAAGAGACTGGCTGAAAAGTTATGTTACAAAGCTACTAATTTTGCCTAATTTTATACTTAATTTGGTAACTTTTTTTAATTTGGTAACATTTTAAGGAATCAAAAAGCATGTGACCAATATAGAACATGCATAATAAAAAGAATCAGTAGAAGCAAACTGGTAACCCATAGCAACAATTGCCACTCTCAAAACAGCACTTTCAAAAATAATTGAGAATTTAATCACTGCCTTTCACTATTATTTCTCAAACATGTTTATGTAGATATATGTGTATAAGAGATATGAAAATGATGCTAATAGAAAAACAATTAAGAAAAACTTCAGTCCAGAATCTCCAACTTTGATTTTTCTCTACTGCTTTAAGGGTATCACTTACTTCATCTACAATGTGGCAAATAGTCCTCAAACAACTATGCTTACAGCACAATGTCAATATAGCACAGCGCTATTTTTAGAAGCTTGCTTCAAAATCTAAAACCATTAATCCCTTTGAATGGGATTGCTTAATGACATGAAAAGATCTGAATACCTGACTAAAATAAAATGTCACACCCAATGAGAAAAGTCACATAGACTTGTCATGCAATTTTACAGAAGAAATAAATTGAACCTATAAAGTCGAAACCTTCGGTCAGATCTCCTGGGGTCTGCAAGTTTTTCCAGCTGTCCAGAAAAATTTAGCCTTGTTTTATGATATGAAAAAGTCATAAAACACACTGCTTTTATACAACTGAGTGGCTCAAAGTGCCATTCTCTCAGCAATTATCATTTGAGGTACAGAAAGCAAATGAACTCAGGGAACACCATGGGCCGCTGTAAAATGCCAGTGCTGGTGTTTTAGATGAAATAACTGAACATTGTCAAATGGAGAGTTGTATTATAAATGATGCTAGCATTTAAAAAGGAACCACAGCTCTGTCTACCTATTCATCACCCACTTGTGTGTCACGTATGGAGAAAGATGGATGTGGAGGGTTCCACGCTTGCTTGCTTTATTATTCACCACATGTTTATTCTAAAACACTTTTTAAATAATACTAATGCTTAGTGTAGTCCTTTTGTAGCATTGTCATGACAGGTATCACAAAATGAGTGGCTTCCAACAAAAGGAAGTCATTGCTTCACAGTTCTGGATGCTAGTAGGGTAAATTGAAGACTTTGGCAGGGTGATGCTCTCATGTAAGACTCCATTCTCTCTCAGGTTCTGCTCAAAGCATTCTTTGATATGTAGATAGAGCATAATCCCATCATTGCATAGTGACCTTCCTTTTGCACATCTGTCTTCTCCTCTGTCATGAGCTGTGGCTCTGATCACATTGGGAAGCACTCTAGTCTTGTAGGACTTCATTTTAGTACCTTCATGCTGGTATGTTATTCATCTGTGCTGCAGCTTATTTAGCATTGCTAATAATAGCACACTGGTTTAATATTTTACATACTATTTACTGATGGTGGAAGCAATTTGATTATAAGGATTCTAAAAGTCAAAACTCTCCCAAAAAAATCACTAAGAGAAATACCACTTTCCTGTATTTCCCATTGTTCAATTCTTAGTCTTTGCTTTTTTATTTTTATTTTTAATTCTTTTCACATCCGGTCATGGAAAAAGTTATCAAATTAGTCTTTCCTCTATTTTTTTCTCTAATTTTTTTGTACAAATGACCAGATAGATATCTATCCTCTTATAAGTTATTTTGTCTCATCTAAAGAGTAGGATATTATATTCTTCTGCAGTTTGACTTTAGCACTTACTAGAGATTACTGTGTCTCAGTCCGCAGAGCTCTTTTCAATCCCTTTTCTTTTTTCTTTTTTTGAACAATTCTTTTTGAACAGCTCTATAGGGCTCGCTTATCAGATATTCCATAGTTTATTAAAGTCTCCCTTATATGGGCATTAGATTGTGTCCAACGCACTGCAAACATCGCTGCCACGCATAGCCGTGGGGTCATTTCTTTTTTCCGTGCTCCTGTTGGAGATCACAAGAAGAGGAATTCCATAGTCAAACGGCATCGGTTATTTTGCAAGGCATCACCCAATGCTCTTCCAGGAGTGCCCGGGCTGCAATTATAGCAGCAGTGTAGGAGAGTACATCTTTCACTCCAGTGTTACCAAAGGAAAATAGCCTCATGTGTTTATGCTTTTGCTTATCTTCTATGTGAAAAACTGTATTTTCCTATTGTCTTACCTACAATTTTTTTGCCGAATAACGAGTAGAAGCCTTTGTTTTCATACATGTGATGGTGTTTTCAAATTGTGTGTCCGATGTATGCTTCCCTGTGAGTGAGCTAAAGAGACAAAGAGAAAGTAAAAAAAACTGTGCTCACGTTTTCCCCCTTTTTCCCATCAGGTTTGTGTGATGGCTGTTTTTGTTTTTCTTGCTCCATGAGGGAAAGGCCCATCTATCTGTTTGCATAAAGATGACAGCCTAGAGAACCCTAAGAGGCAGTTTGGCTTCAATACATCATATTGCTTTAAGTGGACACTCCATACCATCTGACAATAGGTCTTTGCCTATGATGAGGTAGGCACTTATGGTGTTTGTAATCAAATGTCATCAAGCCAACTTAGACTCTTGAAAAAAAGAGCAAAAGAAAAGTAAAACCCTCTGGGCCAAAGTAGAACTTCCTGGGATAGAACTTTCTTGCCAATAATCATCATAGAAGCAGATCATTGATCTTTCTCTGGTGGAACCTCTAGTGGGTTTCAACAGCCAATCTTTCAGTTATCAGGTAGGTGAGTGCTTAAATCAGACCACTTCTCTGCAAAATCCCCCTTAGTTTATAAGTGGTCCATTGTTTTCTGTTTTGAATTACAGTGGGCTTTTATCCCATAAGTTACTGTTTAAAGTGTGTGTGTGTGTGTGTGTGTGTGTGTGTGTTTTGAGACCCTTAGAAAACCTTCCCCCACTTTAAAGTAAAATAGGACTTTTATCAACTCACAATTCTTCTAAAATTATTTTCTATCTTGTAACTGTTTCTCATTTGATCTATACTGAGACCACTATTTACTTCCCCCGCCCTCACTACTATATGATGCTCCCTGAAGGCAAACTTTTTCGTGTTTTTAAAACTTCAGGTACTGAACCCAACACTTTCTTTAAATAAATCAGTCAGAAATTACTCAAAAATCAAGTAGATCAATAAGGAAAATAATTATTTGGGACTAAAATGCAAAGCAGAATTACTTATCACCTTTATTTTGCAGATAAAATGAAAAAGTTAAGTAACGTCTCAGATATATTAGAAGATGGAAGCACTGGCTCATTGTTGTGTGACTTCTCAATCAGACCTCTGGCTACAAATTTACTTCTTGCTGTCCCAAACTCTTTCAGCTTCCCTATGTGAAAATAAAGTTCCTTTTCAAAAGTGTCTAAGCTCAAATATAAACTAACCAGAATAGTTCATACACAATAAACTATACTTATTTAAGGATTCAAAACAGTTCCTGGTTTTGGTGAAGTTACATGTTGAATGGAGCTGCGTAAATTTGGATTCTCACAATTATCCTCTTCCCAGCCCACTTTCGGTAGAAAGTTAACTTGGACACATGTAAAACACAAGGTTCCTTTAGTTCATTAAACCGAAAGCTAACTAATGAAAAACAACTCCATAAATGTCTGGCAAAGATTTCAAAATGACAGGTTTCAAACCAAATATAGCCAGGGGAGCTATTTTCTTGGATGTACTATTTTCCAAATGTGAGTCAACATTTTTTAAATTAAGAAATTACTTATATAATACCAATTTTCACCACTGTCTAAAAATTTGAAAGACCTGGTAATATCCAGATTATATTTCCACTTGCTAATAATGTAACACATTCACTTTAGACTGACATTATTGAAAGAATAGATGCCATTTATTGATCATTTTAGGTGCCAACAATTTCACAAAGCACTTCATATGCATTATATCATAGTAAATTTACCCCCAAAGACTCCTCTATAGGAGAAATAAAGACTTTCCCCTTTTACAAAAGAGAAATCCAAGGGCCTGTAAAATTAGCTGGCACAACCCTGTTAGGAAGTGACAAAGTCAGGATTCATAGTACATCAACAAAACAGAAGAGAACATATAAAAGAGAGATGAAAATTCTGTGCAGTGAGAGGGGCACAGGAAAATAAAAAAGGAAAAAACAGAGTAGGAAAACATTTTTAAAGTGTAGCAATATAGGGAACATAAAGAGAAAAAGAATGATAGAAATGAGGGAGAGAAATGTTACTATGAGTACATAGTAACACAGCAGCAACAACAGGAAACAACAAAAGCAAAATGTTCACACCCCATGAAAAGGGTCACCTTAGAAAGAAAGCTAAGGAGTAGCAAGACCCAAGGCAGAAATGATACCTCTTAAAGGATAGGTCCCTCTGCCCACGCGGAGAATCAAGGCCCAAGGTATTCGCTAAGTCCATCACATTGCATTGAATCCTTCATGGTTCGCTGATTTGCTTAGTAAATCTGTTTCTAATTTATTCACAGAGATTGTTGATTGCCTGAAGCCAATACAGTGTGAGTGAACATCAATTGGTCCCATCGACCTTCATTAGCAGTACAGTGGAGCTTAGAGAAATCCACTTGGCACCATCTAGAGGAGATAGGCGCATCTTTGTTGCTAAACCACACTGCTCACTCATTTCCTTCAACCTAGTCCCTTCTAGCTTCTGACCCTCTCACTTATAGTTGGTAGTTGCTTTCCTATTTTGTTCCTGTGATTTTTTTTTTCCGCATGCTCATTGGTCTGCAGCCAAATGCGTAACAACAAACTTTTCAAAAGAGAAGAAGAGGGTTCACAACTTGTCTGAGAAATCTGCTCTTTAAATTCCTATGCATTTTCCCTTTTGTGGTCTGTACAGTATTACTCACAGTTGTAGGCTTGAATCTGTACCACCTAGAAAACTGTGAATATCTTCAGAGCTAGATTCAGTGTTTTGCTCATCAATGTAACCTCAGAATGGGTACAATGTCTGGTATTCAATTAACATTGTGAATATAATTTTCTAATTGAAATTACCTAAAACACAGAAAAAACCCTAATATTAAGTTTCCCTAGTCAATTCCAACTCATTGTGATCCCATCTGTATCAGAATAGAAGTGTGTTCCACAGGGTTTCCAATGGCTGATTTTTCAGAACTTTGTTATCAGGCCTTTCTTCAGAGGCACATCTAGATGTTCTCTAACCTCTAATCTTGTCATTAGCTTCCAAGCATATTAAATACATCACTCGGGGGTTCTTCTGATTATGTAAAGAAAAATCAAATGAGAGTTATGGATCCATTTTGCATTATCCTATACAAAAATGAACTCAAAATAGATCTAAAGGTAAAAACTAAAACTAAGATCATCAAAGGGGAAAAAAACACGGGAGAATATAGGGACTCTAATACATGGCACAGATATACTATCATATCTAACTAAACACGCATGAACAGCAAAAGAGAAACTAGATGATTAGGGCTTCCTAAAAAAATTAAGCATTTATGATCATCAAGACTTAACCAAAAAAGCAAAAAGAGAACATACTGATTGGAAAAACCTGTTTGGCAATAACATATCAGATAAGAGACTCATTCAAACTCACTGTCATTGAATAGATCCCAATTCATCTCGACCCTATGGAATAAAGTAGCACTGTCCCTGTGTGTATCCCCATGTGGAACTTCCTGGAAATTGGGGGGTAAGGAATAACATATATTCCAATCCCACAACTAGAAACAGATCCTAGAGGAACTAGAGCCATGACAAGAATAAACAGATGGACACTCACGTTCATTGAGACACTACTCATCCAATCGCAAGCAACTGGAAACAACCTAAATGCCCTTCAATGCAAGAATAGGTTTAAAACGCATGAGACATGCATGTGATGGTAATGCATGCAATGATAAAGAAGAAGGATGAATCTGCAAAATAGCTCATAACCTGGATTCACCCTAAAGATATTATGCTGAGTAAAATTAGTCAGTCACAAAAGGACAAGTATATAAGACCATAATGGTAACAAAACAAAAAAAAGTCAGGAAAAAGTTTGATCATACAAAGAAACATGATTGGAAGTCTCCCAGGGGTGATGGGGGAAGGGCAGGTACATCACTAAGCAGAGGACAGAGAAAGAGACAAAAAAATAATAATAAATTTTTAAAAATGTCTTTGGACATATAAAAAAATGACTAGGGCAAAGAAAGAGACTGGGAGAAGAGCAAAAGTCAACAAAAGTGGATAGTATCACACATACACTCGTGAAATAACAGTAGAAACAATCAATCATCTATTACAGAGACATACAAGCTGAACGGAAGAGGGAAGGTGAAAAGGTATGACCTCAAGGTACAGATCCAAGGTCTCAGGGGACACTCAGGTTAATTGACATGACATCATTCACAAAGACAATGTTCGACATCCTACTTTGATAAGTAGCAACTAGAGTCTTAAAAGTTTGGCACTGGTTGTTGAAGGTTTGATTATTTGTCTCTCCCCAGCCAGAATAAAGAAAAGAAAATCAAAGATGTATGGAAATTGTTGGTTTAAAGAATTCATAGGCCACTGTGATAGGTAAGCTTGTTGTGCCAACATGGCCAAAGAAGATAGGGAGGTTTGTTGTGGCAGCATGGCCAATGAACAGTGGTAAGATCAATTGAAGGGCAGAGATAGAAATGGCTCAGCGATCCCCGCACTTGCTCTCTTGCTGTATCTTTGGACCAGCCCGCTGCCTTGTTTGTCCTGTGCATTAATCTCCAAGCTACCCTACCTGTGGGACACCTAATCCGTGGACTGTGTTGCTGTGGGTTGAGGTTCCTTCAAGCCCTGCTTCACCACGCTCCTGGGATAGACATCTCTTGAGCTGGGGACTGTTGGACTCTGCCATCTGGCTGACTGTTGGTGACCTGCTTTGCTGTTTGCTGCCTGTGATCAGATAGCCTGAATTGCTCTACAGAGGACTACTCAGTGGCCCTCAAGGACTGCCTGTGTACTAGCTGTCTCAGGCAAGTGAGTTGCACCGAGCCATTTGTACTGCTTTATAGATTAGTTAACTGTTTATTTCTTGTGTTAGATATCTATCTATGTAAATAGAGAGAGAGAATTATTAGTGGCCTGGTTTTGTTTCTCTAGAGAACCCTGTCTAACACAGCCACACAAACTCCAGCTTCCACAATTCTAAACCCCAAAGAAGTACATGGTGCCTGCCTACCACTGCCGAAAGGAATCATTTTACAAGGTCCAAGATAGAGAAGAAACAAGTATGGAATATTAAAAAATGTAAATCATAAAAAACACTGGACTACGGGTCTGATAGAAATGAATGGACCCCCAAGACTATGGCTTTTAGACTTCCTTCAAGCCTGGAAATGTACTTATCCCTATGACTCAACTTTCAGCCAAACAAGAGTCAAGCCGTCAGGCAAGTTATCACAACAAGGACAGATGCACACCTTAGAACAATCAACCATATAGGAGAGAAAAGGCAGAATTTTCCCAGGACTAAAGTTCAGAAGGCAGGAAGAGATAGGAAGGAATGAACACAGGGAGGCAGTGCCAAGAGTACTCTCTCATTGTGGGGCTTGCAGTCAAGGTCACAGAACAAAGCATCTACGAATTGTTAAATAGAAAAACAACCTGCCCAGTAAACATTCACCCAAAATTTCACTCAAAGAACATTT
This sequence comes from Nesogale talazaci, assembly GCA_004026705.1. NCBI lineage: Eukaryota > Metazoa > Chordata > Mammalia > Afrosoricida > Tenrecidae > Nesogale > Nesogale talazaci. The sequence continues at coordinate 115,521 of PVJH01000231.1, read as the reverse complement.
AAAAAGAAAGTCAAATCAATAGCTTTAAAATGAATTGTTTGTGGTAAAATAATATAGATAGCGAGATAGAGATAATAGCCTATTGGCTACAGATTTAGTTAATGGTCTAGTGAAGAAAGCATTGGCGGGAGTTGCACCAAGTCATCCACATCACCGAAATGAACTCAGCAGGAGCTTCCTTGCAGACTGTGAGCTCCCAGGGAACTATCAGGCACACAGACGCATAGTGAGGGCCATACCATCCAGCCTCCTTTCCAGCAGCCATCACTGAAAGTCCGCCTTTCCCCGGTGGGTAATCAGAGTTTCCAGTCACTGTTCTCCCCACCAAAAGCTCATAAAAGCATTAGCTACAAACAGAAGATAAGATTCTCCACTTTCATCAACAAGGGAACCATATTTTGAGAATTCCCCAGATGGCCAGTTACAAGGACTAACACAATCCAAGTTGGAATACTTGATGAGAGCAAGTAGACGGAGTGCGTCGAAGAATAAGATGGACAAAGAAGACACTCTATGGACGTGCTGTTGTGAGGGGTCATCAAACGCATTAGGACTCAGTGACTTCATGAGACAATGTGGAAATTGTCCATAGGGTTTGCTTGTCTGTGTCCTGAGCCCTTTTGGCTGATAGTCAAGGGATTTGCCACCAGCTCTCCTTTCTACAGAGGTTCTTACTCTCTGGCAATGAGTCAGTTCCCAAAAGACAGAGTCGAATTGCCCCTGTGGGATTCCCAGGCTGTAAATCTTTACAGGAGAAGACAGCCTCATCCTTCTTTTGCAGAGCAGCTGGTGGGTTCAAACTGCTGGCCTTGGTGTTAGCGACCCAGTATGCAACCCACTTTGCTACAAGTGCTCCTCTCTCTAGACGCAGACTTTTGTACATGCACAGCACGTCTCATAGTCTCCAGGGAGAAAATGTCCTCACTGAAATCTCTAGCTCACACAAAAGAAGTTAATATAATCTTCTTCTATGTTCTGATCATGGTCACAGGGATAGAAAAATAGTGACTAATTCACGTGGTGTACAAGACAGGCAAGTAGAAAGGCACTTATCATTCTTGAATAGGGGAAAAGAACTGTAAGGAAAAAATAGCAATCTGGATTCCCAAATAGATTATACGTGGAAAATACCTTTTCTTTGTTTCTATTCTATGTAGAAACTAACTTGTGTTCTTTCCTTAAACAGTCTTTCTTCCCCCTGCCCCCCCCACCCCCCCACAAACATACACACCAAGCTTTCCTCTCAGTCCCTCTTCACCCCTGGTCTTTTGAATTTTCCCCAGATCCAAAAATCCTCCATGGACATATATTATAAATCTCCCAGCTTCCTTTGCCTTTTTTTTAAAGACCAGTCAGTAATCTTGCCTTACAAAGTTAAATGTAACATGGGAAAAACCTCTACAATTTTAAAACCCATAATAATCAAGTTCTATAATCACCAAAAAAGAAGTGAACAAAAGAAAGCCAATGCTAAGATCTTTTATAAAGCAAGTACAAAGGACAAAGACAAAATTGGCTGTGCACCATCATTAACTGAAGCTATCATAGCCCCTTTGTAATCTTAAGCAGCTATTTCATGAGCTTTTCACTTGCGGTGATGAACCAAACTTTTTGATAAAAGAAAATATTTGATCTCCTTTTAGCCAAAAATTTCCCCTTTGTAAGCCCATTGAATATTCTAGAAGTGTTCTCTTTCCTTTGAAGAAATATAAGTTTGACATTCTAAAGGCATTTGTATTTTAAAGCCTACAAAAAGAATTGTGGAGAGTATCTGGTGAAGTACTGATTTGCCCCTGTGGCTCAAAACTTAATTAGTATAGACATCTCACTCAGAATAGCATCCCTACCTTTTAACCTTCATCTAAATAATGTTCATTTCTCTTCCCCTATGATGGAGTTCAAGCCCTTGTGATATACTGCAAAAGTAGTTGGAGATATATAATTAGGCTTATTTTTCTATAAACATGCAGCTATCCCTCCCCCCATCAAAATAAAATAAAATCTCTTATCTTTTGAAGATACAGGTTCCCCCCCCAAAAAAATAAGTAAAGATAGAGTCAAAATTTCTCAGCCAATGAGTAAGCATAATTAGTCTAACACATCTTCTTTTCACTGTATTTCTCCCATAAAAAATATAATAAACTGATGCCCCTATTTTGGAAAACTATAAAAAGCATTTCTAAACCATGAAGAAGAAAAAGAACAGCTCAACAATATGACATGAAGTTCTTTGAAAAAATAGTCATGTGATTTGCAGAGCCGGTTAAATTTCAACTTGAGAAGCAGCTTATATATGTTGTCAGTGAAAAGGGCTATCCAAGAGTGACTGGGCAAGACAAGAACTGACACAATCTAAAGAATTGTGTTTACTTGGGGAGGGGGCCTAAGTTCCCCATAGGAGAAACAATGAAATCTAAATAAAATAAGAGTAAAGTTGACAACGATTTAATGTTAAGATGTTACCAACAGCCTAATAAAGATGCAATCTCTTTGACTATTATATCCAACAGGTTTCTTTGTAATCAGAAGATACTAGCTACTTACCTGCAGCAGAAAAGAAATTTGCAGGAAAAATGCAGAGGAGATTAAGGAATACAAAAGCTTCAGAGAGGATAGGAACCAGGACCTCTCAAATACATTGGCGACAATTAGGGGTCTCAATTCACCTAAATGAAAAGAGGAAGGAGAAGCAAAAGGAAGAGGATATGAATTGAGGCACTATTTGCCTTCAAAAATAACTGTCATCTTTATTATAAAACCCAAACTCAAGCTGAGTCCCGGTAGCATAAGTGGTTGAGTGCAGGACAGCAACCCACAGGCTTGGCGGTTCAAATCCAACGGTGGCTCTCAGGAGTGGCACTACATAGTGCCCACAAACACCAGAGGCAGTGATGCCAAAACAAACAAACAAAAAAAGCCCAAACTCTGTGGTACTTAGCTACCATTACTACACATTTTGATCAAGAATTCCATTGATGAATCCTTGATCAAAATGGAGAAAGTTCAGAAGACAGCTTCAAGTAGTTTTGGGACCATGGAGACATGAGGCACCCCTAATCTATTACCATGAAATGATCTTTAAATCCTAAGCCAATTCTTAAAACCAAAAACAGTTCAGCTTAAAGTTAATATCTGCCTTGAGAATGATCTGTATGGGATCAGATTGACAACAGTAATTCTAAATAGTAAATTTAGACCGAATTCTTAGGGAGCAATGAATTTGTGTTACTAGAGGAATGACAAGAAAGAAATGATGGGAATGACTGCTCAGTTCAAAGAACCATCAATGTCACTGAATTGTACATGTAGAAACTATTGAACTGGCATGTGTTTTACTGTGTATATATCAATGACTGCTGCGTGTGTGTGTGTGTGTGTGTGTGTGTGTGTGTGTGTGTAGGGGAAGGTTAAAGAATTTAATGGGAAGTTTGGGCTGAGTACTACCACTGTGAAGAATCAGCTTCACCTGCTTTCTCATTATCACTTAAGTCTTAGAGAGAGTTTGATTAACCTTTCTTGGCCATCCTCCTAAAAGAGTTTTTTGACTATGGTTACTCATAAAGGGGAGAAGTAATTCCTTCAAAGTATAATGGAATAAGTTTAAAAAGAGAAAGGAAGGTGACTACTAAGTGATATGCAGGTATACATGCAGAAATAAGTAAGTAAATCCATTAAATAAAAACATCATATACACTAAATTCACGGGAGTAAAAAAACATTTCAGCAAATAATGGTTTTACATGAAAGACCCAGTTAACTTATAAAAATGTGTTCTGAATGTGCAGTTAGTCAAAATAATTTTCAGTCTTTCACTCACTAAAACAGTATTAGGCAGATTATTCTTTGTTTTTAATTTAATAGTAATATCTTTAATCTTGAATGCACTTCTAAAAGTTCATTATATGACAAAGTAACATATTGGGGGGTATATACAAAGGATGATACTTTAACTGTGCAGATTGTGCTCACAAAGATGGGTCTCAATCCTGCCTAGTTATATTTCATCTTTCCCTGATAGTTATTATCAGTTAACTACATCTAATTGTAAGATTGTATGTAGGATTTGAAAGTAGAAAGCAAGAATCAGAAATATAAAGTATAAGTAAAATCTTGGCTTGGGTTCTGAGGTTGATTTGAACTGTTATGCAAACTATCTTTCTGGGTAATCGCTGAAAATACATCTCTCTTTGAGCACACAAAAAAAATGTATGCGACATAGTAGTGATCTTAAATTTTCATAATATATACTAAATGGGTCACTTAATTGAGGAGATATTTAGCACCCATCTATTGCTAAAGTCTGGGGCTGCAACAATGAACGAGATATAAAACCGCCCGTCAAAGCACTCAAAATCTGGAAGTCTACTAAACTTAATGGCACGTGTGAGGGCGCAAGAAAACACGTATGGGGAAGGTGCTAGAAAATTAGATGAGAAAGCTTTGAAAAGATTGTTTTTGATCTTGAGTTTGGAAGATTAAAAGATACAGGGAAATCAATAAACTTTTATTGTTTGATCATAACTTTGAGATGAGTATAGCCCGAGTAGCTGAGCACCAGGGCATGTATTAATGAAAGCATATCACACGCTAACAAAGAACCGGGACAATTTTATAGATCAGCATTTTTCTACTCTAAGAACAAAACATTCTTAGGCAAGTAAGCTTGAGGGGGCAGGCGAGAGGAAAGGAAGAAAGAGGAGAGCATAATGCTTAAGAATGTTAGAATATTAAAAAAGTATATTAGAATGTTAGATGTTGTTAAGAATATTAGAAAAACTGAGAATGGTTAATAATGATGTCTGAACAGCATGATGAGCATAATTAATGTCACTGAGCTGTACATGCAAGAATACAGAAATGGCAACTATTATGTTCCCCATCTATTTATCAAAGAAATAATACTAAGCTATGCCTTACACTTTACAGGTGGTTGCCCAACAAAGATTTCACAACCTTTTCAACAAGAAGTTACCCTGCCTTTTGAGAACACAATCCCATCTGCAGTGATGCCCCAGATTCGTTTAAATGATTTTAAGTTCTTATTTTCCTTGCCCAAGGTTTACAACACTAATAATGTATACTAGTCAATGTAATATTCCTCTAGTGACAGTTACTGGTTGACAGATGAACCAAATTAACTGTGTCAATCTGAAGAGGACAGTCATAGTATTGTTTGTACTCTATGCTGTCTTTCTCCTCTTCCTCCTCCTCTGTTTCTCTTTCCCTTCCTCCTCATTCTCCGTCTTCTCCCTGTCTCTCTCTCTCTCTCATATTTTCTCTCTTCCTTCTCCATACTTCCCTTCCTTCCCCTCACACCCTGCCCCTGGCCAGAGAGCTTAAGTGAGAATAAATGCAGTTTTAAAGCTGCAGACGTCAATGAACAAGCATTTTGTTGATGAAAAGAACCACCTTTAGGATGAAGTAATGAGAATCAATAACTGAGACAATGATAGAAAGATCAAGAGTCCCTAATGATATCATCAAATTTTGATCAACCAATGCTGAAGACTGTGCTATTCTGTATTTCCTTTAGATTGTAGGAGTATATCAATTGCCTTTCGTTTAGATCAAAATGATGTAATTTCTCTTGGCCCCTTCTAATTCATAAAACATAAAAAGAACTGTGAGAAAGTCTGGCATTTTGTTTTTTAAGTTCTACTTCCCACAATTTAACAGGTAAATAATCTAAAATATCTGCTGGATAACCTTTTTGGTGATAATCTATTTACTATCCCAATTGAGCTTGCATTTATCATTAATACATATTAGGAGGACATCGTGGTGGGAACCAGACCCAGTGCCATTGAGCTAATTCTGACTCCAAGTGATGCTACAGAACAAAACAGAGCTGCCTCGTGGGATTTCCAAGTCTATGATTTTATAAAAAGGAGACTGCCTCCTCCTGCTCCCCGCTCAGCTGTTGGCTATGAGCTGCTTACTTTTCAGTTCAATTTGAACTCATTATGCCAGGCGTGGAAAGCACTTAAACCAACATCACCAGAGTGAAACATGTCCTTAATGCTTGAAAGACTTTGATCTCCCCAATCCAGACCCAGAGTGATGGCACTCCTTGTATTCAGTTCTCATCCAGTAGCAATATTACCTTTTAGAGACTTCTGGCAAGATGGTGACTGAGTATCCCATACCAAAGGGACTCGCCAGAAACCAGTGCCAGAAAGTTACTAAGAGGGATATTCCACTCTGCTGGGTCACAGGAGGAACATCATAAAGATAAGTAGACAAAATCCACTAGATTTTGAGGAGCTGGAGATGTTGGGCTTACCACAGTGGAGGTCAGCTAGTGTTTAATCTTAGCCCTACCACTGTCACAGCAGGAGCCAGGATCATTTGAAGCCCAGTCCAAGGGATTTATCTCCACACAGTCACAGCTTGCCTCCACATCGGGGCAGAATTTAAACCCCTCCAGCCCCATGGTGAGGGATCAGGCCTCAGCTGTATTGTTACTTTACCTTTGTTTTCCTCTCTTGTCTCTCTCCCCCCAACCCCAGTCTCAGTGGGCTGTTTTTGTTTTTTCTTTTCTTCTTCCCTTTTATTCCACATGGAACTACTGACCTCCAGGCCACTTGCCTTAGCGTAGAGCATTTACACCTGCACTTTAACCAGCTGAGAGAGCTCCACCCTCTGTAGTGTAACCCATGACTGGGAAAAACTGCCCCCCCTTCCTCCATGGAAGTTCCACCCACCTTCCTCCAGAGGAAATTCTGCCTGCTGGCCCACCCTCTGCAGTGCTTAATATGTGATTGGAAAAATCCCACCCACTTTCTTCCTGCATTCTGTGGCACTCCCATTGTAGCAGGCATCCCTGCATGTCCCCTATGGTACCCCAAGCTGCCATGAGCCACACCATCACAGCTTCTTGGGAGATGACCAAATGCAACACCATCCTCGCACATCCACAGCCATCCAACCAGTGTCCGCTGAGAGGTCTATCCAACTTGTCCTTCAAATAACAGAATACTGGTTGACTAGGGAAAGAGTGAAACTACAAGAGGATAAAGTGATAGGCTAATTGCATAGTGAAATAGCTGTTGACAGTTTGAAGAAGCATTCCTATGAGTCTCCCAGAAAGAGCCCAGTGTTCTTTGAATCTCTGAAAAATAGCACCTGGTTCCTCTAAAACAATGCAATGAAAACAGTCCCAACAACCTCAATGAAAAAACAAGAGAAACAAAAGGTAATGTCAGAAGATATTCTGAATCTAATGACATGCATAAAAGAAGCTGATATTAATCTGCCACAGAAAGAAATCTTCAGAATATTTCAGGGAATCATACAGGAGATGAGGGAAACAATACAGAAAAATAATGAAATAATAAAGGAGATAAAGACCACATACTAAAAGGAAATACAAAAGCTTAGGGTTGAGTTAACAAAAAGCAATAGCAGATTCACGGACATCTCCAACCGAATGGAGAAGACAGAAAACTGCACCAGTGACTTAGAGGACAGCCAAGCAGACTTTAACAAATGTGAACAAAAATCTAATAAGGTTATCAGAGGGCTGAGCCCTGGTGGCATAGTGGTTGAGTGTGGGACTGCGGCCCATTGGCCTGGCAGTTCAAATCCAGCAGCATCTCTCCAGGAGCAAGGCTGAATAGCTCCCACGATCAGCAGAGGGCAGTCATACCCCCACCCAAAAAAAAGATTATCAGACAAGCTGAAGAAAATCTAAGCTATGCCTGATACTATGATGAGGAACATTAGACTAATTGGGTTACCAGAGAAATATAAAACAAGGAAGTCATCTACAACAATAGTGAGAGAATTCTTGGAGGAAAACTTCCCCAGCTTAATGAATAAAAACCAGGCAACCATTCAGGAGGCTGAAAAACACCAGCTGGACTGGATTCCAAGAAGTGACCAAGGTCCATAATAGTTAAATTATCCAACTCGAGGAAAAGGAGAAGATCATGAGAGCAGCTACTAAAAAACAAGTAAGCACATATAAAGTTTCTCAAATAAGAATGGACACTATGTTTTTTTTGTTTTGTTTTGTTTTGTGGGGGCATCACTTCCCTCAGGTGGTAGGAGTAGGAAGCCCAGCCTTTGCTCCATGGAGCTGGAATCGAACCTCCATCCCAGTGGGCCTCAGTCCCGCACACAACCACTATGCCACCGGGGCTCAGCCCAAGAATGGACACTATGAAGAAGAGGTAATTGGAATAACATTTTCCAAAAATTGAAGGAAGAGAACACAAAGCCAAGAATACTCAATCCACCTGAAATTATGTCTCAAGATAGATGGAAAAATAAGAGTTTTTCCAGACAAGGAAAAACTCAAAGGATGTGTTAAAAGAAACCCAGCCCTACAAAAATCCTTACCAATTCAATATGAGCAGAAGAACTGCACTCACTGAGCACAAATAAGAAATCGCCACATAGAACACCCCTACCTGGAAGGCAACAAATAAAAATGACCCTCAAGATACCATTGGCTTAAGAGTGAAAAGCAATCAAGAATGAAACAAACACACAAACACGCACGCACAACACATTGATAAGAAAAGTAGGTAGGGGGCTGAGCCCCAGTGGCATAGTGGTTGTGCGCAGGACTGTGGCCCACTGGGACGGAGGTTCAATTCCAGCAGTAGGGCTGGACCTCCTACCCCCACCACCGGAAAGAAGTGATGCCTCCCCCCCCAAAAAAAGAAAAGTAGGTAGGAAAACACCCAACACAAAAGATATAAGATGACATCACAGAATTCACAGATGATGTGATAACCCTGAATATCAATGGACTGAACTATGGCATTAAAAGGCTGAGGCTACCAGACTGGTTTAAAAAACAAAGCCTGTCAATCTACTACCTACAGGAGACACATCTCAAGACTAGAGACAAAAATAGACTGCGAATCAAAGGCAGGAGGAAAACATACCAATCAAAATAGCAGGGAGTGCTATCGTAATCGCACATAAAATTGATCTCAAAGTAGAAACCATAAAAAGAGATAAGATGTAACACTATATTATGCTCAAGGGAATGATAGACAAAGAGCCATGAAGCATTTTAAATATATATTCCCCAAATGAGAGACCCACTGAATATGTCAACCAAATGCTCCAATACATGAAAAATCACAAGCTCAACAATTATAGTAGGGAAATTCAATCTATCTGAGAAAGATAGATCATAAGGAAAGAAATTCAACAAGAAGACTAGAGATCTAAACACTGCAACTAGATAATTTGACTTGATAGATATTTACAGCGTTCTTCACCCAAATATTTTTTAAAAAAAAACCTCATATTCTTTTCAAGCCACTATGTCACATATTCAAAGATATACCACATGCTCGGGCATAAGTCAACTCTGCATAAATTTAAGCACATTGATATCATACAGACTTCTCTCTCTGACCACTGTGCCATAAGGCTGGAAATCAACAAAAGAAAGATAAAGAAAACAAGGGCAAACAACTGGAGGATGAAAAACTCTTTATTGTAAAAAGAGTGTGTACTGGCCCAGATCAGAGATTAAATTAGGAAATTTCTAGAAACCAATGAGAATGAGAACACAACATAACAAAACTTATGGGACACAGAAAAAAAAGTTACCAGTGGAAGTTTCATAGCAATATAGGCATACATGAAAAAGGAAGAAAACTTATGATTGATATGGTGGCACAAAATTTTCAGCAACCCTGGCATTGTAGCACAATCCTACTCTGCAAAAGAAAAAAATTAATTAAAATCAGGGATGAGATTAAGAAGAGGGAAAATTAGACTATAAAAATGAATGCTGATAAAAGTTGGTTCTTTCAAAAGATAAACAGAATCAAGAGAGCACTGGCAAACCTAACTAAAGAAAAGGAGGAACAAATTTCAATAGCAAGGATGAGGGATGAAATAGGGGACATTAAAACAGATGCTAATGAAATCAAAAGGTTATACACCACTTCAAGTGGTGAAAAAAGTTGATGGTGCCCGGCTATCAAAAGATATAGCATCTGGGTCTTAAAGGTTTGAAGGTAAACAAGTGGCCATCTAGCTCAGAAGCAACAAAGCCCACATAGTAGAAGGACACCAGCCTGTGTGACCACAAGGTGTCAGAGTGATCAGGTATCAGGCATCAAAGAGCTAAAAATCATATCATTGTAAATGAAGGGGAGTAGAGACTGGGGACTCAAAGCCCATCTGAAGGTAATGGGACATCCCCTTATAAAAGGGTATCAGGGAAGAGATGAGCCAGTCAGGATACAGCATTGATGAAGCAAACAGCTTTCCTCTAGTTCTTCCATGCTTCCTCCCCTACTATCATGATCTCAATTCTACCTTACAACTCCAGCTAGACCAGAGGATATACACTGGTACAAACAAGAACCAGAAACATGGGGAATCCAGGACAGATGATCCTTTCAGGACCAGTGGTGAGAGTGGCAATATGGAAAGGATGGAGGGAAGGTGGGGTAGAAAGGGATAACCAATGATAAAGATCTACATATAACATTTTTCCTGGAGTATGGGCACTACGGAAGTGGGTGAAAGGAGACATCACAGTATAAGATAAGATAAAATAATAATAATTTATAAATTACCAAGGATTCAAGAGGGAAGGGGAGCAGGGAGGGAGGGGAAAAGATGAAGAGTTGATATCAAGGGCTTAAGTAGAAAGCAAATGTTTTTAAGAATAATGATGGCAACAAATATACATATATGCTTGACATACAGTGGATGGATGGTTGGATGGATTGTGATAAGACTTGTATGAACCCCCATTAAAATTATTTTAAAAACAAAACAAAAAGAAGCCAAAAGAATAATTACAAAGTATTACAAAGGACTGTACTCCAAGGAATTGGACAACATGGAAGACTTGTACAAATTCTGAAAAACAATTCCTCCCTAGACTATCCCTGTTGCCAGTCAAAAATCTCAACAGACCCAAAGCAGTAGAAAAAATAGAGAAGGTTATCAAAGTATTACCAACAAAAAAAATACTCTGGACCAGTTGGCTTCACAGGAGAATTCTACCAAGCATTCCGGAAAGAACTGACACCAATCCTACACAAGTTCTTCCAGAATATAGAAAAAGATGGCAAACTCCTAAACTCCCTCTTTGAAGCTAGTATAACTCTGATACTGAAACCAGCTAAGGATCCCACAAGAATTGATAACTAATGAATCATGATGCAAAAATCCTTAACAAAATACTGGCCAATAAAATACAAATGTATATAAAACAAATAATTCACAATGACCAAGTGGGATTCATACCAGGGATTCATACCATGAATGCAAAATACAAAAGACCATTAGTATCATTTGCCACATTGACATGAGAAACTATAAGAACTACATGATAATATCTATAGATATGTAAAATGCATTCGACAATATCCAACACCAATTCCTGTTTAAGGCACTCAAAAAGACAGGAATGGTAGGAAAATTCCTCAATAGAATACATGCTATATTTGAAAAACCAACAGTCAACATGGTAGTCAGTGAAGAAAAGACTAAAACAATCCCCCTGAAAAAGGGGACCAGACAAGTATGCCTCTTGTCCCCACTCTTAGTTAACATCATACTGAAAGTTTTATCTAAAAGCATAAAACAAAGAAAAGACATCAAGGTATTCACCTGGGGAAGGAAAAGGTGAAACTATCATTATTCACAAATAATATGATTTTAAATCTAGAATATCCCAAAAGTGCCACAAGGGGAGTACTGGAAGGAATAGAAGACCATGGCAGCGTGGCAGGGTACAAGATCAAGCCCTACTGGATGGCTATACACATTGCACAAGACCACAGAAGAGGAGATCTAAAAGATAGTACCGTTCCCAATAGCCAAGTATAAACTGAAATATCTAGGGATATGCCTAACTAAAAAAACCAAAAAATTTGTATGAGGAAAACTGCAAAACCCTATTACAACAAACAAAGAGTGACCTAAACAAAAAACTATCCCATGCTAGTGATGGAAGACTCAATATAGTAAAGATGTCAGTTCTGACAAAGGTACTATATAAGTTTAATGCAATCCTGATACAAATATCATCAACTTTCTTCAAAGATAAGGAAAAACTGATTACCAGTCTCATATGGAGAGGGAAGATGCCCAGAATTACAGAGAACTCCTCAGGAAGAACAGAAAAGGAGGACTTGCTTTCCCTGGCTTTAGCACATATTACATCGCCACAGTGGTCAAAGCCACATGCCAATGATATAATAACAGACCATGAAAAAGAAAGAAAACCCCCAAAATAAAATCATCAGCATGCAGACAACAGATCTTTGATAAAGTCCATAAAACATCATATGGGAAATAGATGCCCTCTTCAACAAGTAGTGCTGGGAAAAATGAATATTTACCCACAGAAAAATGGAGCAAGACCCTTATCTCACTCCATGCACAAGAATAAACCTAAAGTGGATCACAGACCTTGAGGTAAAACTCTAAACTATTAAGGTCATCAATAAGGGAATGGGGACAAACCAGAGAACTTCAACACAGGGGAGACAGAGGCTATCAGAAATAGGGGAGGACAAAAATACAGATGATACACCCACTGGCAAGTGGGACATACTAAAGATCAAACACCTGTGTACATTGAAAGAATTCACCGAGAGTTATAAGAGAAAACATCTGGGAAAACACCTTTAATGATGACACAATAGACAAAGACCTTATCACTAAAATCTATAATACTCTGCTAGCTTCAAAAAAGAAAAAAACTAACTGCCCACTGAGGAGGTAGGCAAAGGACCTGAACAGAAGTTTCACCAGGGAAGAAATCTGAATGGCCAATAAACATACAAGAAAATGTTCCCGATCATTAACCATAAGAGAAATGCAAATTAAAACAACAATTATATACCACCTAACACCCTCAAAAATTGCCCGCTTCAAAAAACCAGACAACAACAAGTGTTGGAGGGGCTGTGGGGAGACAGGAACTCTCATCCACTGTTGGTGGACCTGTAGGCATGTACAGCCATGATGGAAATCAATTTGGTGATAAAACAGATGGAAATTGAGCTACCATACATTTCAGTAACCCCCCTACCCAGAAGATGCAAGAAATAAACCATGACTAGACATCTGTGCTCCAATGTTCATCTTAGCACAGTTCACAATTGCAATGAATTGGAAACAACCCAAATTTCCATCAACAGACAAATGGATCAAAAAAGCTGTGATACATACATACAATGGAATACTATGCATCCCTCCCTAAAAGGCAGAGATGAACACATGAAGCACATTCCGCATGGGAAGAACTGAATAAAATCATTTTAAGTGAAGTAGGTCAAACATAAAATAACAAGTACAAGATGAGTCATACCAGCATGAAGGAGGGAATCAATACAGAGGTCTGAGCGGCTGGACCCAATCCCAACTACATGGATAGCCCCCACAAAAGAATTCACTTCAGAGGACGGATTGAAGCTACAGCTCAGGGAGATGGACACATCTGGTCATAGCGCAGATGAACAAATGGAGAGAGAGTAGAGCACATCCTGGAATGCCAAGCCCTGAGGATGATATTCCTTCTCACTGCAGCTAAAGTACAGAGAGGACCATAGGGCCTGCCCTAGTGGGAAAAAAGAAGTGCCTCACTGACCCATAGCACTGTGGGAAAAACACTGGAGAGAGTTCAGGAATCGTACCCGATCTTCCCCTGCCACTCTGAAGCAAAATGCTAAGCATGTGCAACAGAACAGCAAGGGTAAAGAGCAACATAATCCCCAGGGAATACCAAAAATAGACTTTGGGGCCCAAAGGTCAACAAACAGACTTTGAACTATTTACAGGTTGTGGTTTTATTGGTGGGGGTGGGGGGTTGCTGTTGATTTCATTGTTGTTTTGTTTTTGCTTGTTGCTTTGTCTTGTTTTTTTGTATATATTATCTCTGCAGGTGTATCGAAATAAATAGGGAAAGATAGCAGGAGAAAAACTGAAGAAGAAAACAATGGGACCAATGGTTCTGGGGTAACATGGGAAAAGGGGTGATGGGGGTAGGGGTGGGGGAAGAAGTAGATGTTAAAAAACCCAGGGATAAAGGAAAAACAAGTGATCCATAATCAATGCAAGGAGGGCGTAGAAGGCCTGGTAGGGATTGATCAAAGGCAATGTAACAGAGGAATTAGTGAAACCCAAATGAAGGCTGAACATGATAGTGGGACAAGAGGAAACCAAAAGGAAATAGAGGAAATAAATAGGAGGCAAAGGACATTTATAGATGGTTAAGTATAGACATGAACATATGTAAACATATTTATATGTGATGATGGAGAAATAGATTTATGAACATACATTTATAGGTTTAGTATTAAGGTAGAAGATGGACATTTGGGCCTCTACTCAAGTACTCTCTCGATGCAAGAACATTTTATTCTATTAAACTGGAATTCCATGATGCTCACCTCCCCAACTGAAAACAAAGTGGATGCATAAGGAAATTATAAATTAATGCATAAATTATAAATTAATGCATAAATTAATACATGTCGGGAAAGACTCAAAGAAGAGGAGATTAATTCTTCTAGGTAAAGCTAAAGAAGTTTCTAAGACAATGCTTCTCAACCTGTGGGTCGCGACCCCTTTGCAAGTCAAATGACCCTTTTACAAGGGTCACCCAATTCATAACAGTAGCAAAATTATAGCCATAAAGTAGCAACAAAAACAATTTCATGCTTGGGGGTCACCACACATGAGGAATAGTTAAAAGTTGGTGACATTAGAAAGGCTGAGAACCACTCTTCTAAGGGTTATTCACCTAAGCCTTCAGTAATATGCAATAAACCATTGTTAGTCTATAAGCTTATGTTAATCTAATACTTTTATATGCTTTATACTTTGTGTTATTCCAGGTGAAGGCATAATATTACAGAAAGTAATGCTGTTTTTAATAAAAAGTGCTGACGAGTAATATAGAGTTAACAGCCAGAAGCTGCCAAGTAGTGTAGGAATTATAAGTGAAGTATAAGTGAAGAATATAAGTATTGTTTCTGACTGATGTTATTGTAGAGAATATAATTTTGTTTTGCTTTAGATATCAGTATTCTAATAAGACTCACAACTCTCGGAATACAGTAAGTGATTTTTAATGGCATGCATTTTAGAACAACATACTTTCATTGTTGATGCAACAAATGACTTTATCCCCTGGGACCTCCGTTTGCCATTCATGTTATCCTTTTCAGACATCTTTCCATCCACTACTGGTGTGAGTTCAATGCAGTTGTCCCACTTGACTGAAAGGTGATTTGGGATGGGCTACGTAGGATAGAACTGGGAGTCTTCTGAAATATATCCAGAATTTAAGTTCTCCTGACTATAAGAGGCCTTTTAATTACCATTCAGTGAACTGTATCTTTAATAGAACCGTAACTTCTCAGCAGAAAAACCTAAATCTTTTTCACAAACTCCATTTGGTTTCGGTTTTGCTTGAGCTAAAAGAGATATATAAAAATTGTAATTGGTGATATAATTGATTGCCTTACACTACCACATCTTTGTTTTATTTCTCTGCCAGCTAGCTTTGTTTCTCTACCTAATAATTAGCTGAGTGTGCTTTCACTCAGACACATCCTGGAGAGTCTCTCACCACATCATAAAACAAAGTGTTAAGACGTTCTCTTGGCCTGTCAAGACCAAGACACTGGAAAGAGACAGCATGACAATGGAAACCACATCAAAGGGCTATATTTCCAGGAATAAGATTAGATCGTTTAAAATAACATTTTTTAAAGTATTTTCAAATTTAATTGGATTTTCTAAAGCCTAAATTGATGGAAATGGAAGCGTTCTCACTTACAGTATCTTTGCAAAAATGGAGATAAATGGCATGCACGTTCTTTATTTAAAATGAAGACTCTTCTCTGTCAAGTAAGGGCTCTGGGCATAAAGTGTTTCATTTAATAGCAATATTTTGACTATTGTTATACTGGAATCTTCATTTTGACATCTTGCAGCTATGAAAGTTTGCAGCTTCCTAAGCTAAACTCAAGAGGCTCGGGGCCCATGCCAGCTGTCTTTCAATTTCACATCAACTCTCTTGGTACTTTGTCAGTTTAAAGCTTTTGCAAAGTTTGCAGGGCCTGAATTCATTAGATAAGGGAAATGGGTCATCTAAATCTTAGCCAACTGCCATAGAGATGCACCATTGTAAATTTCCTTCAGGACTAAATTAGCAAACAGACCCCCGTGGGTCTTTGTCAGTGTTGGTATTTGATGGGGCTGTTGGAAAAGCAGCAGCTGCAACTGTGTCTGCCTCAATAAAAATAAAAATCTTTTTTGAAATTCCCTTTCCTTTATATTTTCTGAGTAAAATCGGATGCTGGCTGCTGTACTAGCGAGGGTGAAAGAGTCATTTAGAGTTCAGTTTGCTATGGCATGATCAGAAACAAATTTATCACAAAGGTCATTAAAAGAAATAATGGTGGTTATTTGAAGGAAAATTCGTTTTGTTTCTAAAGAATTCTGCAGCATTGTAAAACAGCTTTAAACACACACATACACATATACACACATACCAGATTTCCAGAGATAGTTAAGGGAGTGGAAACAAAGTTTCAATCAACAAAATGATCTGAGGATTTCTGGGAGAATGCATGTTGGGTAACCGTTTGCATCTCAGATCAGCAAAGACCCAGTTATTGCCACTTCTCATTATTATATAGAAATCTCTTGATGTATATCTGCATTTTAAATGGCCTGGGATAAAAACTGAAATTGTATATGGAACAAGAACATTATTAATGATGTTCTGTAACACTGTAAATGAGCAAAAGCCTGGTCACACAAAGATTATAATCTGTCTAAATTTTGCATCTCAAAAGTAATTTCCAAAACAGTGAGAAAAAGAGAAGAGAGGCATAAAGAGGAATAAAGTGTGAAGGCAGTTGAATTTTATAGAAAAGCGGAATTTTCTTTTAGCAGAATTTAAGGTTATGTAAACCATCCTCTATTTATTGCCAATAGCTTTTCTTTCTTTCTTTTTTTTTTTTTTTTTTTTGTGGCATCACTGGCCTTTGGTGGTGGGAGTAGGAGGCCCAGCCTTGCCGCTGGATTTGAACCTCCAACCCAGTGGGCCGCAGTCCCGCGCACAACCATTATGCCACCGGGGCTCAGCCAGCCAATAGCTTTTCTAAGGGGGGCGGGTCCCTGAGTGATACCAATGGGTAGTGCTCTTTGATGCCAATGAAAAGACTGGAGGCTTGAGTTATCCCAAAGCCAGCGTGGAAGGAAGCTCTGATGACCTACTCCTGAAAAAGCAGGCATTAGAAAGCCCATGGAGTACAATTCTACTTTGACACACATGCTGTCTCCATGGGTTGGTAGTGATGGTGTTGCCATTTTCAGCTCTTAACGCACAGTGTGAATTGGGGCATAGAAAGACACAAGTGGCCACTTATGATCTTGTCCATGTAATTCATACTTTTGAGGCTCAGTTGCCTCATTTAAAAAGAATGGGGGAAATATCTAACTTGTGGTGCTGCTGAGAGGGTGATATAGCAGTTAATACAAATAAAGTACTTGTACAAAATGCATGAACAATATATGCTAACTATTGATTTTCCTGAATGCCAAAAATATAAGTGCATGGTGCTCCTTTTATCTGCAATCTTGAATAACTATTACATTCATCCTTGATATTTGGGGGGAAACCAGAACTTGGAGACATACTGGCATAATGGTTGATTAAGGGTTGGGCAGCAATATGCAGATCGGCAGTTCAAAAACACTAACTGCTTCACAGGGGGAAGACAGGACTTTCTACTCCCATAAACAATTACAGCCTCAGAAACTCAAAGGAGTTGTGATGGTAGTTGGGGGTGAGGGTGGGGAAGCTTGGTTGGATCGTTGGTTGGTTGCTTGCTTGGTTGCTTGGTTGGTTGGATGGTTAGGTGGTTGGGTGGGTGGATGAGTGGACATCTTGGTTTTGTGGTAGCATACTAGGTTAAACATTAAGTGGAAAACCACATGGTCAGCAGTTTGAAACCAGCAGCCTGTTGTCTCATAAATATTTACAGTCTCAGAAACCCACAGAAGCAATTCTACTCCACCCTATAGGATTGATAAGAGTCACAATTGAACTAATGGCCATGAATTCGGTTTGGGTTTTAGTTTTGAGAGCCCTGGTGGTACTATAGGCTAGTTGTTTGACTGCTAACAGCAGGGTCTGTGGTTCAAACCCATCAGTAGCTCCTTGCTTCTCAGGAAAAAAAACAGGGCTATCTGCTTCTGTAAATATATACAATCTCAAATATCTATACATATATGTATGTATATGTGTGTATATGTATATACACAAACACACAATCTCAGGAAACCTTAGAGTTAGAACCAACTTGATGACAGTGGGTCTGTTGTTGTAATCTGTTTGCTTTTAAAATTGAAGTTCTATTTCTTTTTTAATTAATTATTTAAATGAATTTTTCAAATAGTTTTACAGATATTATAGAAATTCAATCAAATTAAGCATAATTGTACAACTTTTGCCACCATCATTTTCTTTGTTTTTGAACTTTTGAATATCAGCTTCCCTTTACCCTCTCCCTCCCTCTCTCACCTATCCCCAACAACCCTGGGGGTATAAGATTTATTATATGTTGTATATTTCTCCCTGTATCTAACACCATCGATGTGTTTGTTCACCTACAATTCTGCTATTTGTACTACTTAAGCAAGGTTATACAGCCATCATTGCTATCAGTTCCCCCCACGCACACACACACACACACACACACCTCTTCTTGTACCCTCAGGGAATCATTATTCCCATTACTGTTTCTCAAGGGTTTATCTACCTTGTATTTCATGCACTGAACTATAATTATCCAAATGGACATAGATAGGTCTCATAAGATTAATGATGTGAAACTACGAACATAATAGTAAGGGGAAAAATATAAAGAACTAGAAGAGATTTATGTGTTTCATCAGTGCTATACTTCACTCTGGCTATACCATCCCTTCCATGTGGCCCATCTATGAGGGTCTGTATTGACACCTCTTGATCACACAGGTTAGTGTGCTTCTTCCTTGTGGGCTTTGTTGTGAAGCTTTATCTCTATGTATTAATTTTACTCTCTTAGGAGAGGGAAAGAAGACATGTGTGAAAATATGTAGCACTTGTCAAGCCAACTAAATACTTGTTAGATAAATCATAAACTCTATAACAGTCCAATGTAGCTTTCTATATTGATGGAAATGTTTTATACAGTAGCTACACCATCAACTACTATAGCTATTGAGCATGCTTTGCTACTAGTGCAAATGAAAAACTGGATTTTTCTTTATTTCATTTTAATTGATTCAAATTTAAATAGCCATGAATGGCTAATGCCACCATATTGCACAGTGCAACCTTATGCTAATACTTTCATAAAATTCTCTTAAGGAACATAAGAGATAAAACACACCGAGTGAATAAAAGTTCGACACAGAAATTAAAAGGGCCTGCCACCTTCATTCAACACCTGGATCTTTGGAATAATTTTAATGCATCCAAACTTCTCCTATGGGAACCAACAGGAACTTTGCTAGACAGTACTGAGAGAAGTGGTGAATTCCCAAGATACCAAAGTACAGTTAGCGAGTACTTGTCAGCTGTTTCATGAGATGGGAAACACTAGAACCCTCCAGGAGTTGCCATTATTATAATCTCCCCAAGGGAATATTCATGGCAGAAGTTAATGCCAATAGAAGCATAACCTGCAGAGTCTGTACTGAGAACCATCAAGGAGCTATTGCTACAGTTGGCTTATGAAGATACGATTGCCTGGAATTCCTCCTCTCTGCTTTCAGCTGGATATTACCCTTTTTAGAAAAACAAAATCAATCTCATTGTTTTCCTTTGATTCATCATATTATATTGCATTGTATCCAAAGGAGAAGAATAAATCTTTTTTGTTATTATTATATTTATACTGATCAAGTAAAAGCTCTAGAAAATCTGAGTTCAGACTCAAGCCAATTACAGACCAGCCCTTGAATATCTACCTGAGAAATAGTCCCGGAGAAAAATATACGATTAACATTGCGGCTGAGCCCCGGTGGCGTAGTGGTTGTGCGCGGGACTGCAGCCCACTGGGATGGAGGCTCAATTCCAGCACCTCAGGAGCAAAGGCTGGGCCTCCTACTCCCACCACCAGGAGGCAGTGATGCCTAAAAAACTGAAAAAAAAAAAAACATTGCATTTTTTCATGTATAAGTAAGCCTTTTGCGACATATACGGGCATATTCTAGCAGTGTCTCTCCTAAAGGGTGAATTCCTCTAACACTATTCCAGGTACCTTATAAGAAAGTAGGTTCTCAGAGAGGAAATTCATATTCAGATACTGAGACCTTCATGTCCCTATTCTCACGAGCATATTCCTTGGCTACAGAGGGTACCCTTGAACATTTAGATGGTTGGTTACACAGGACCCCATGTATGTGAATCCAAAATCTGTGAGACCTTGCATAGTGAAGCTGGCTGTGTCTCTGCAGACAAGAAATGCAAGTCCATGCCCAGAATATTGCTGATTATAATCAAGACGAATCACTGCCTTTTCAAAATTAAGAGTCAGTTAATTTATCACCAAAAGACTGGTTGATAGCTGTGAGGGATCAAGACCAATCTGGACACTTGCTTGCTTGCCCATGTTGGGGTTCTACGAGAGCCTACGTCCTTTCATAGTAACTTTCACTCCTGAGTCTGGGAGGCTAGCCTTGAGGTCCTCTGTGATCGAGACTGCTGCAAACTGGCCGAGTCACTCTGTCCACTTGATTGCATGCTTTACAGGAGGTGTCCTCATGAAATATGGAGCTCTCCACAACTGAGGTTCACACCTGCAAGTCTATCCAATATACTTCTTCTTCAGACCGTTTCTCCTGGAGCTTCTGTCTTTCTCTGAGTGAGTCCACATGAATCCACCACTCTTTCTTCCAGGGCCCATGTCTATTGTCACTGTAGACTTTTCCTCTTTCCAGATAAAGCAGATGATGAGGTGCACCACCTACAGGGAAGATTTCTTTTCAACACCAAAAACGCCACCCTTGATTGCGGCTGTAGCACAGGTGCTGTTCTTTTTTGACTTGGACTCACATAGTGTGCAAGCAAATACATCCATAAGCCAAGTCCAGCTCCACCCACCCCCCACTTCCCTTCATTAGCTGTTTTAAAGTGCCATAGATGTTAGCTGATGGATGATATTCTGATGCAGCTGTGGCAGATAGCATAGATCCCAGATCTACTCAAGATGCATGGCTACTGGGCCCATGTGATTTGGAACATCTGAAAAATGTGAGCACACCTTGAATGTAACTGGACAGTCTCCATTTTCCATGGTGATGTGTTTTATGCCAGGGACTTTAGAAAGATTATGGAAACATTTCGTTATCTTTTTAGTCCATTTTTTCATAAATTTTTTGAAGCCTGTTCTACATTTTTTTTTGGCATCACTGCTCTCTGGTGGGAATGGGAGGCCCACCCTTGCTCCTGGAGAGCTGCTGCTGGATTTTAACCACCAAGCCAGTGGGCCGCAGTCCTGCACACTACGCCACCAGGCCTCAGCCACCATTTTTTTATTTACTATATTGACTGAAGAAAAGTTTCCAAAGACCATGACAACTATTAGCCTAAGGATATTAGTTTCCCCTCTAGTTATACGTTTGGTGACCAGGGACAGGACCATCAGATATGACTGAAGACCTCACAGGCCACCTGTGTGTTGGACTTAAGTTAGGCCTCCATTGTCTCTATTTGCTTTTTTACTAATGCCATAACAAAATTAGCATAAATGTAGTGACTTAATACAACATAAACCTAGTCTCTTATAATTCTGAGATTAGAAGACTGACATGTGTTTCCCTGGGCTAAATCAAGGTGTTGGCATGGTGATATTTCTTCTGGAAGATCTAAGGGAGTATTTGTTTCTTTGCTTTTTCACATTCTAGAAATTTCCCATATTACTGATCCCTGGCCCCTTCTAGTTTCAAAGCTATCAATTTCAGACCTAGTCCTTCTCATGTTGCTCTCTCTCCATTTGCCCCTATTTTTCTTGCCCTGCCCACTTGTAAGGATCCTTGTGATGACATTGGGCCCAATTAAAGAATCAAGGATAAGGAAAGCATCATTTTTAGGGGGGAAGCACAAGTCTCTGAGAACACAAAACCAAGACAGTGGGAACAGTAGAAAGCCCAAAGCAAACACAAGAGAAGTTGAGTCTGTAATCTGAAATGGGTTCATAAGGAAATGTTGCCTTCAGTAACAGTGGTGGAACTGCTGGGTTTTATTTCTAACAATTAGGATTTCTTTGCAGTTCTCAATGCTAAAATTCTAGCCCAAAATGGTCATAATTGTATACTTTTTTGTTCATGGTACTTCAATAGACTCAGGTAGAAATGCACTATGTTCAACTATTATTTGAATTTACTCAATGTACAAATTTTTAAAAAATCAGTAGACATGGTAACTTGTACCCAAAATCATTCTGTAGTTCAATATCTCTTAAATAAATTAGCTAAAATTATGACGAAGATATGGCAAAATTATCTGAAATACCATTTGAATGCATGCAAATATTTTTATCATTCACGCTAACAATACATAAAACCACAAAAAAACTAGTTACTATATTCACAAGTGAACACAATCTAAATGCAATATTATTGTATTCCATATTACTATAATATAGGCAAATGTGGGCAGATTATTCTAAATTATAATATTGCTAAATATGTATTTATAATGTATGGACTAGTTACTGTATGCAAGAGATAATAGGAAATCCCCTAGGTACATCAATTCTTAAATTCTTGTAAAAAGAAGAATATTTCTTATTATTTTATCTCATATTTACAAGATTTAGTTAATTTTTCCAGAAGGAGAAAGATGAGACTTTTCCCATAAAGATGAACAATCTCATAGACCCTCTCTATGGTTGCTCTAAATTAGAATGAGCTAGATGGCAACAAGTTTACAAGGTTATTCAGGAACAGATGCGGGAGTCTAGCACCAGGCATCTGCAGAATTCATTCTCTTACTACCCTGGATATTAGCCCAAAGGCTGAGAAATGATAGAAGGCATCCTCTTGAACACTCTGATACATGGCCTCTTCAGAGCATGAGGGACGATGTGATTCTGATCTCAGTGTTTCCCTCTGAGTCTGTGATTTTTAGGTACTCTCAAATCGTTCTGTCCCGAGGATATATTATGGCTCTCACTGACCCCTTTGCCTTGGCTCTTCCCTGCCTGTGCATGTGCCTAGAGAAGCCCCCAGGGTATTATTTCATCATACTAGGAAAAGAGGCCAGATCAATTTGGAGTACCAAGGAAACTTCTAGAAGCAGTTTCTTTAAAAAAAAAAAAAAAAGACACACACACTTGAGGAAGGGAAGAGACCACACGAACACCCAGCTCAGAGTGTTAACTTACCTCCATCTAATTATTATTGGAAGAAATGGCAAAATGAAAACTCATTTTAAAGCAAAATACCTTTCTCATTAAGTAAGCTGTAAGAGTAGAACATTGGCTGTTTTTCAAAAGTTTAACCAAGAAACAAACAATCCCCGAAATCATCTCACACTTAGGTGTTTTTCCTGTTTTACAAAAAATAAATAAATAAATAAATAAGCCCTCCCTGCCCTCCCCTACCCAAAAGAATGCTTCCAGTACTTCCAGCTGTTTTAAGCTGAAAAGGCCTAGTGAAGGTGATCTTTGTTCAGATTGAGTTGAGTCCTGGAATGAGACTGTTATCTGCATACCACATTCCGGCATGCCAACACATGTGAGTCAATTATTTTACCTAGATGGGTGGAGGGCACAAAATGACATCCCTGTCTGATGTCCATGAATACAGTCTCATCTAGCTCATGCAGAAGAGAACAAGTAGGGAAAAATGATCGATTTCCTGAACAGATCAAGTAAATCTTCTAGGAATATCCTTCTGGTAAATTAAATGAAGGGCTTACTTGTAAGTGCAAGCAAAATTCATGTCCCATCTCAATGCTAGAGACTTTTAGCAGTTCTTCTCTAACTGCAGGCAGCTTCAGCAGATCCTCGTGGGATTTGTTTTTCATTAAGTGTTATGGTGAAGAGCCTCTGTGTACAAAGAGAAAAGGAGAGGGTAGAGAAGAAAGGGTGAGCTCTGTACTCATAAACACATTTGATCTCACGACTGAGAGACTTCGTCTGCTTATTTTCCTTTACAGATAGGAAGTAATTCCATTGCAATTACTGGCAGTCGCCACTTTATGATAGATATGTTCCCTTTCCATGGCTCCAATGTAACTCAGTTCTAATGTAATTTAATACCGATTTTTAAGTTTTTCATCATTGTTGCTTTTCATTATTAGCGTCTTTGGAAGTCTGTTCTTTATTTGTCACTGGGGGCTGAAAATACAGTATACAACTTCAGATATATTTTAATAAGTAAACCAAACTCACTGCCATTGATTTAATGCTGACACATTACTATCCTATCAGGCATCCCCTGTGAGCTTTCTAGACCATAACATTTTACAAGAGTAAAAAGTCTGATCTGCCTACTGAAAAGTGGCTGGTGATTTCAAATTGTTGTCCTTGTGGTCAACCGCCCAACTCACAATAACCCGTACACCACCAGCGCTCCTATTTTAATACATCCATACATAAAATACATAAATCATAACAATTTATTCTGATGATAAAGAATTAGTGTGCAACATTTACATTCTATCACTTGCAGTAACAACTTCCTTGTGGAACATTGTAGATCATCTGAATTATCCTTGGGAATGAGGATGGTGTTTCTGGTCAGAAAATTCATGAGAGGTGTCTTTGGGTAGTATGTTTTGTTTCCTTCATATTTAGTGGCTTCCAAAATTTGCCTGCTGACTTTAACAAAGCAACCATCTTCTTGGATCAGATTTTCAAGCATCTGAAGGCCTGATTTACATTAGGAAAAAATTCCAGCTAATCATTTCATTGTCAGATTTTTTTTCCCACTGTCAGATTTTTTAACAACTTCTCTTTCTCTTCATTTCTTTCTTTTTCAGCATTTTTTCACTTTTAAAATTCGGCTGATTTATCACCAATTCCCCTTTCATTGGTGATATTAAATTCTAAATGCAGCATTTTTATCATATGGATGGCTTTCCCAGCAACCAATGGCTTCAATTTTACACATTATCCAGATCAATTGCTAAGAGCTTATGCATATAATGCAGCACACTTCCAAGATTATCTTCATTTGTTTTCCTATCATTTCTCCCAGAAATGTACATTGTTCCAAATACATTGACAGTCATATATCTGAATACATGGTAAATCAATAATTACCTAAAATCACGTGACTACACATTTCATTCATTTCAGTTTAACTCAAAGTTAATGCAATGAAAAAGATAGATCAAGACTTTAAAGTCCTGATTATTGGTTTTGTGAAACCAAATTTCCTTTGGAATTTTAATACTCAACAACACTTTTCCCAGACCTCTATCCAAAACTTTCTGAATAAGGACCACTGGATTAAATAACCTAAAAAGGACCACTGGATTTATTTTCCACCCCACTGTGGTACACCTTATAAAATACAAGAATTTAGTAACATTTTTAACTGGTTCTACATTATAGCTTCATTAGTCATTCTTTATAGATAAAAGACTATATTTGAGACAATAATAATCATAGATACATTCCATTTGTAATTTAACAGAACTATAAAATATAAATACCACTAAACTGTTGCCCAAAATGAAGCATATAGATTATTCAATACTTCTTAAGGCCACTTGTTTGTCAGTTTGCTATACTCTGGTGGCTTACATGTTGCCGGAAGATATGTGACTGGTATTTCAAATGCTAGCAGGGTCACCCAAAATGAACAGATTTCAGCAAAGTTGTCAAACTGAAAACAGACTATGAAGAAGAAATGGGCTGTCTGCTTCTGAACAGCCACTGAAAACCTTATGGACAGCAAAGGAACATTTTCAGATGCTGAAAATCTAATGAACAGCAAGAGCACACTGTCAGATACATTATCAGAAGACAATCCCCTCAATTTGGAAGGGATGCAAAATAGGAAGAGCTGCCTTCTCAAAGTAGAGTTGACCATAATGACGTGAATGGAGCTAAAGTCTTTTGGTCGATGGAGCCTATATCAAATGGGTGAGGGAGTGGGGGGGGGTTGCGGGAGGGGGGGGAACGAGCTATAGACAATGAATACAAAATGGAACTTGGAGTGTAGGAAGTATGAATGCAGAAAATTTGGAAGTTGTCTAAAATGAAACAGACAAGACTGATAGCATAGGCACTGGTAAACCGAGTCAGTGACACGTGATACTACAGAAGCAGGAATGTAGCACATACATTAAGTTAGACAGAAGAGATTGCAAGATTGGTCCAGTGCCTTCTGATCAAGGCAGAGTATGACTCATCCTTACTGACACACACACACACCCAGCTCAGGGATGTGCATTAAGGACACACCCAAGCAAGTTCCCATGGGAGACTGCCCATCCCTGGGCTAGCTGGAGACAGGTGGACATAATTTACTTTGCAATATATTTTGCTCCAAGGGAAAAGCTATTCACATCCTGGTGAAAGAACTCAATAAAGACTTAATGCAAGGGGGGTCTCTACAAATTGATTTTGGGCTTTTACTGTCGTTAGGGGCCAGGTGCAAATAGGGGCTCAGAGAGTAGCTCTAATACAGTTCTGAGGAACACTCTGGAGGGACTTATTCTAAGACTGATTTGTTTGTTGTTCTGGCAATCCAGGTTAGTGTTCAATATTCTTCCCCAACACCATTATTCAAATGCATCAAACCAGGCTGAGCCCTGGTGGCATAGTGGTTGTGTGTGGGACTGTGACCCACTGGGTCAGCCATTGAAATCCAGCAGCAGCTCTCCAGGAGCAAGACTGGGTCTTCTCCTCCCACCAGAGGGCAGCGATGCCCAAACAAAAAACAAAAACCGAAAAAAACAAATGCATCAAACCTTTGTAGTCTGTCTTATTGTCTAGCAGACACAGCCGTACAACGGACATGCAGATTCAGTTGTAGACTATAAGGAAGCAAATACTGAAATAAGTAACACTAAAAAAACTTTATTAGTTTGTTTCCCAGTTAATATAAAAATTATATTTTGTATTAAAGCTTAAATTCTAAATGCTGCTTGGGTTGTGGGGCATGCCTGACCAGAGCACACAAGAGCAAATGAAGGGGGAGGAAGAGAGAATGGAGCGCATCATGGCCCACAGATCTTGAGGTTGATATTGCTACTCAGAACAGCCAATGCACAGAGAGGACCATATGGCCGGCCCCACTATGAAACACGGCATCCCTCGCTGACCCAAGGCCCTATGGGGACAACAATGGAGAAGCAGGATTTGGATTGTACCCTGTCTGACCCCACCACACCATGGCAAAACACTAAGAGTGTACAACAGAGCATGAAAAGCTTGAGGAAGTGGCAAGGATATGCTCTGGGTCCAGGATGTGACACTCCATCTGACTCAACAGGGGGACATTCCTGGAGATCAACAAGCATATGTCGAAATATTTAGAGGTTTTTGTTTTGTTATTATTTTTTATTTTTTTTAACTTTAGACGTGTGTGTGTGTGTGTGTATGTGTATCTTATGGACATTGGGGTTTTTATTGTTATCCTCATTTTATTTTCTTTAGTCGGCTTCATCTTAGGATGCCTTGTTTTTCTGTACATACTGTTATCTCTGCAGATCTATCTAGATAAGATAGGCTGGATGACAGTCTGGAGGAGAAAACAATGGGACTGATGGTTTCAGGGGAACGTGGGGGACATGGGAGATGGGGAGGAGGGGAATGGGAGGTGGTGTTGACCAACCCCGGGATAACTGAACAAGTGATTCAAAATCAGTGACAAGCTGGATGTGAGAGCCTGATAGGGATTCATCAAGAGTACGGTAAGAGAGAGAAAATACTGAAACCCAAATGGAGGCTGAGCATGATAGTGGAACAAGAGGAAAGTGAAAGAAAATAGAGGAAAGAACTGGGGGGGGGGGGGGGGGAAAA
>PVJH01000231.1:0-87432 GCA_004026705.1 Nesogale talazaci | reverse complement strand
CATTCCATTATGCTCCCCTTTCCAACATGATCACTGAAGACAAATGTGTACATAAGCAAAAATGATGAAGAAAGATTATGGTGCCTGGCTATCAAAAGATAGTGTCTGGGGTTTCAAAGGCTTGAAAGTAAACAAGCAGCCATCTAGCTGAGAAGCAACAAAGTCCACATGGAAGAAGCACACCAACCTATGTGACCACAAGTTGTCAAAGGGATCAGGTATCAGGCATCAAAGAACTAAAAATTATATC
Organism: Nesogale talazaci; assembly: GCA_004026705.1. Lineage (NCBI taxonomy): Eukaryota > Metazoa > Chordata > Mammalia > Afrosoricida > Tenrecidae > Nesogale > Nesogale talazaci. The sequence continues at coordinate 87,182 of PVJH01000231.1, read as the reverse complement.
ATTATAAATGAGGGAGAGAACAGATTGGGGACTCAAAGTCCATTAATAGGTGAAGCGACATCCCCTTACAGAGGGGTTGCAGGGAGGAGATAAGCCAGTCAAGATACAGTGCAGCAACAATGAAGTATGCAACTCTCCTCTAGTTCCTAAATGCTTCCTCCCACCCACTATCATGATCCCAATTCAACCTTAAAAATCCAGTTAGACCAGGTACAGATAGGAGGTGGAAACATGGCAAATTCAAGACAGATGCTCCCTTCAGGACCAGTGGTGAGAGTGGTGATACCAGGGGGGTGGAAAGAAGGTGGAGTAGAAAGGGGGAACCAATTGCAGGGATCTGCATATAACCTCCTCCCTGGGGTACGGACAACAGGGAAGGGACAACAATGTGAGGGACACATCAACAGTGTACAATATGAAAAAGTAATAACGATTTGTAAATTATTAAGGGATCATGGGGATTGGGGGGAGGGAAGGGAGGTATGGAGGGCTGATGCTGGGGATTACGTGGAAGGAGTATGCTTCAAGAATGATGATGGCAACAAATGTGCAAATGTGGACTGCATACAATTGATGTATATAATGATCCTGATAAGAGTTGGATGAGCCCCCAATAAAGTGATTTATGAAAAAAGTAAAAAAAAAAAATCTAAAGTCCTTAGTTTATGGAAAGGTATAGTCTAAAGCAGGAACCCTGGTGGCATAGTGGACCGATGTTGGGCTGCCAGTTGCAGGACAATTGGTTTAAAATCACCAGCTGTTCTGAGGTAGAAAAACTGGGTTTCTACTCCTGTAAGGCATTACAGTCTTGGAGACTCAGAGCGACAGTTCTACACTGTCCTAGTACACTCTGAGGCAACATCGATTCAATGGCAGGGAGTTTGGTGTGGGGTTTTTCCCTGCAGTCTACAGCAGGAATTCCATTTTGAATCTTGACATATGTTCACACGTCATTAGCGTTCTCTATGCTTCTTCCTCAGTGCTCAGTGACCTTCAAGTCAGCAATGTGATTGTGTTTAGAAATGTTTTAGCAAGCCCAAGGGGACCTGGTGTTGAAGTGGGTTATGTGTTGGGCTGTGAACTGCAAGGTCAGCCCTTGTAATCTACAGGAGGAAGATGAGACAGTTTGCCTGGGTCCAATTAGCTCAAAGGCAGTGGGTTGGGTTTGGAGGTTTAGGCAAGTCTGGGAAGGGGCAGTTTGACCTCAGACTTGCACAAGACACTAGGAAATGTATGTGGGTGTGTCCTTAATGGTTTTCTGAACATGATCACGTTATCTACACTTTGGACTGTAATCCCAAAGTCAGCAGTTCCAAACTACGATGGACTGTAAAGAGTCACAGTCTTGGAAGCACAGGGGCCAATTCTATCCAATAGGGTCACTATGGGTCTGAACTGCCTCAATGGCAGTGAGATCTAACTTAAGTTAAACGTCCAAGTCCCGATCATTCTGATCCAGAACCGCAGGATCTTGACTCAGATCTAAACACAAATAGGAACTCCACAAACCTCAGTAATACCAAGGGCTCAAGCAGAAAGTAGATGTTTTGGAAATGATGATGGCAACAAATGTACAGATGTGCTTGACACAATGGATGGATGGATGGATGGATGGATTGTGATCAAAGCTGTCTGAGTCCCCAATAAAGTGATTTTAAAAATAAGAGAAAATAAACTTCATAACCAGACTATAACCTGCAATGGTGCTTGCAACAATGGGCTCAAACTTAACAATGACTTTAAGAATGAAGCAGGAAAAAAACGATGTTATTTTCTGTTGTGTAGAGAGTAAAATGCCTCAAAACCATCTTCCTGGAACTTAACAGCAACAACATAGTGACTTTTACTCACTTGTGATTGCATCCATATCCTCATGGCGGTTCCTTCCTCACTTCTGTGGGTCTTCTTCAGAGGTGATGGCCTGGCCTACCACCCGTCATGCCCTTGTGAGGGTCTCCTTTGCTCTAGATCATACATGAATCCCATGACTGTGACGTGGTGGACTCCCCTGGCCTCATACTCATGGGCTCCCTCCTCCCAATGATTCCATTTATTTTATCTTTGTCTTGTGTACAGTATAAAACAAGGCTGTATGCTGAGTAAGTCTGGGTACAATGTAGCAACAATGAAACACACAACTTTCCTCTAGTTCTTTAATGCTCCCTCCCTCCCACTATCAGGATCCCAATTCTACCTTACAAATCCGGTTCGACCAGAGGATGTACACTGGTACAGATAGAAACTGGAAATGGGGACTCTAAGGCAGATGATCCCTTCAGGACCAGTGCTGAGAGTGGCGATACCGAGTCCTTTGGGCATTGTGGGTTAGGATTTGGCTTACTAGCTACAGTGTCCATGGTTCCAGTCCACCAGCTACACTAGAGAACTACACTAGAGAATCAAGGGGCTGTATGCTCCTCTAGAGATTGATCATCTCATAAATTCTATATAGGTTCTTTATGCATCAGAATTCACTTGATAACAATGACTCTGTTGTGAGTTTATACGAGTTGAGATCGTGTAAAGGAAATCAAGCAAAATCTTTTATACTCAATTAGATTCATGTGAGAATTTGCCCATTTGCATTTATTTTCCTTGAAACAGTGTACTTAATTCAGGAGTGGTGAGATTTTCCAGATGCCCCTTTGAATCCCTTTGAAATTTGAGTCAGTCTTCATTCTTCTTTCTCACAAAAAGAAAAGAAAAATCCTTAACTTCCCTTTTGATTCCTAGGTGCGATTAATTTCTACCATAGTAGTGATCTTCTGTAGGAAAATTTTCCAAACTCTAGGTGAGTTGAACGAGTCAAGTCTCCAACTTAGCAAGAAAGCATTCTTAAAGCAGTGATTAGAACGTGGAAAATAACACCCCACCCCACACACACCTTGTACCCCCCCAAAAAAAAAACAATCTTCCGAGTGTTGATTGTGTCGCCACACCAGTACACACAATTCATAACGACATGAAAGAGGCAGCAGCCCCCTTCCTGGATGTGTGGCATGCCTGTATTAGAACAGCGCAGCCTCCCTCTGGGGCAGAAACACATCTGCAGGAGGACTAGGCTGGTTCTGGAATCCATCACTCCAGCTGCAGGATGAGGAATGAGGTAAGTGAAGAGGAAATGGGAAATGATGACTACTCTCCTGAGAGCTGTCCCAACAAGGACCTCCTTGCCCAGGGCTTCCCAGACCCAGGACAAACACTGCTGCTTCCAGGTTCCCTGCTGCTAAGCAGCTACCAGGGATCTTTTGCGATGTAAATGAGATCAGGGCTCAGAGCCCTCCGGCGTCCCCCCCGCCCGCCTGGAATCAGATTCTAAGTCCTGCCCCTGACCCACATGGTCTGGCCTCTGGCTGCTTCTCTGATCTCACTTCCAGCCAGTCTGCTTTCTACTCCCTGTTCCAGCCACTCGGGCCTCCCTATAATTCTTCAAACATGTCAGCCAGGCTCTCACAGAAAGGCCTTTCCACGGACTCTTCTCTCGAGCTGGAACTTCCTCCTGTGGATGTGTCATGGCTTGCTTCCTCATTTAATTTCTGTCCCAGGTCCCATGTCACTTTCTCAGGTCTCCCCAGATAACGATTAAAAACAACAACGAACACCTGAAAACTTCCCCTGTCAGTCTCCATGGGTCCTGCTTCATTTGTGAGTACAGCTCTCAATCCTCTCAGGCTCCGGTTCCCTGTTCCTCTGGATCTCCCTCCGTACAATGTACATCCCACGAGGAGGCCGAGGATTTATGTAAAGTCCCACGGTATTTCCTACAAGAGTGCGTGGTACATAGTGCACAGTCCATATGGGATTCTGAATGAATGAAGAATAGAAGGAAGGTGCCCCGCAGATCATTGTCCACAAATCACAGCCGGCCTAAATTTAAAACTATTCCCGGAAGCTGTATCGGCCAATGTCAGGGAAAGGTAAATTAGTTACATAAATAGAAACAGCCAGCCACCTATAATTAAAACATTCTTCTGGCAACATGATGCTCCAGAAAATTAAAAACCCAGAATGTCTTAAAAATCAATTCCTGGAACTGCTGCCTTTCATCTTAGCACCTTGGGCCAGGATGATAAACAAAAAACCTGTGTGGCTCTCTGCACTCTTCCCTCCTCCTGTATGCCTTCTGGATGTCGCCTGTCCAAGAACACTGCGGTGTTCGAATAGATCGTGAACTCAACTGCTAACAGAAGGGGATACAGCTGGAGCCCCCCCCTCCCCGCCCCCCTTGCCCAGGTGCTTCCGGATAATCAATCCTTGAAAAGTCTGGTTCTGCTGTGACATCAGTCACCCAAAGTGAGAAGACACTAGATGACAATGACTTTCTTTTCCCTGTAGTCCTACAAACTATTGAGCTCCTCGGTCTACTGGCATTCACAGAAGCAGCTTGTCCTGGTTGACCACGCATCAGCCTTTAAGACTTCGTGAGGGAAACACAGAAACAGAGTCAGCAGAGGCTGGAAGGATGGAAGGTGAGAGCTAACAAACACCGAAGAAATCATCTCGACTACTCTCCAAACTTGTGCGTCAGTAAATCTCTGGCCAGAGAAGGGACATTGCTGGTGAGTCTTGATAATGATATGAGATACACTGATTGTCAGGTTTGTTCTAGGCCTGGTTCATTACAGAGCATACATATATATCGCATTACCCAATTATGTTCTTAATGAACTACTTTTTAGTTGCTAAATTGGTGGACAGTTACTGATGTGTCCATGACCTTTGGTGGTGTAAGTCAGCAATTTGATGCCAAGGGGGAAAGATGAGACTTTCTGTTCCCATAAAGATTTACAGCCTCAGAAACCCACTGGGGCACTTCTGCTCTGTCCTGTTGAGTCGTCATGAGTCCCGGTCAACTCAATGGCAAGGCATTTGGCTATTGATGACTGATTTCCCCTGGTCCCACTCCCACATCTTCCCCTGACATACCTCTGAATCACTCTTGCTTTATCCAGAGGGCTTGTCCTCAGATGACTCTGATCCATCTTGGCTACAGAGTCAGACTGACACCTGATTCCTAGGCTCCTACGTCCACAGGACTTACTCATGGATGGACGCACGGGGGGATTAGAAGAAATGACAAGACTCAGAAGCTTTAGTCACCGGCACAGGAGAGACCGTTTAAAGATAAAAACCACAAACACTGGGGTTTTAGCTGGAAGAGTTAACCTCTGGGGGAAAGCTTGCCTGAAAAACTAAGCCAATGCAATTGAAGGCCTTTTTTCCGGCAGCCTAAGCACAAGTACTTTGTGTTTGTTACCATAGGTAACTTCCTTTCAGAAATTTCACCTGTTCCAAATGACATTCCCACCAGGAGTAGAGTAGAGACCTTTCATTTTTTTACATAGCAGACTTAAGCATAATGTACACCGAGTACAACACTGAGATCGTGAAGAATCCAGATAAACAGAACATGAAATTCCATTGTTTTCTGCATTTGTATAACTCCTGCTTCTTTGGCCCATAAAATATTTATCTTAACCAAGAAAAGTAAAAAATCTCAGACTGCCTCTCCATCTTATTACTAAATATTCCTAGATTAGTGGTCAATAGACATCAAATTCAACCTTAGACTCCAATAAAATAATTAATAAAATAACCCAATACCATCATATTGGTTCTGACTTAGAGTGGCCGTATAGGTCAGAGAACTTCTCTGTGGGGTTTCCAGAGCTGGTCATCTTTTGAAAGCAGACTGCCAGACCTTTCCTCCGTGTAGTGGCTGATTAGATACAGGTCTTTCTGATCACCTCATTTCAAAGATACCCATTTTATTTATAAAAGGGCTATGCATTCTCAAAATGTGCCAAGAGCTTATCTAAAGAATCAATAATATTTCTGAGATTTCCTTCACCCATTCTACTAGTGCATGTATAAACTAGTGTAAGTCCGTGTGGAACCAACAGCAATTGACCGCAAATGCCTGAAATATGTCTCTTCCTTTGGTCCCTCTTCTCAATATATTACCTCAGGAAGTCCTCTGGCAGGCATGGTAATGAGGAAGAAATAGATGCATCTGCAGTGATAAGCCACCAACAAGCCTCTTCAAACTAAGCTGGAGGGAGAGTGCGGGGGGTGGGGGGGGTGTTGGGAAGAGGAGTTGAAGTTGAAGCATGAGAGTTCAACATTCTCTTCCTTGTATGTCTTAGCTTTTCCACAATAAATGTGAAGGGGGATAAAGCAAAGAAAATTAACTGAAGGCATAGTCAAGAGATGAAAAGATGCTGAGGCCTGAGGTCATTGTTAGATACATTACACCCCCCTGTACCTACCCATTGATTATTCAGTCTATCGGGCCAGTACACTTAAAGTGAGGGTCCTGTCACATGCCACGGACAGCAGCCTAGTAACTACAGACAGGGTCAGATGTGAATGTACACAAGAAAGTGTGAATTGAACAGGCAATAGGATAGCTTTCCACATCCATTCACCTTCAATAAAGAGAGCCCTTGACCTAAAACTAGAAGCAAAAAACAAAAAACAAAAAACTCAAGCCTAGAAGCTATAAAAATATATTGTTGGTCAGTTCCTTGACTCTAGGTTAAAATAAGAGGCTGAGAGCCTGAGTTTTAATCATCTCACTTTTTCTTCTTTCCCAACCTCTCTTGGAAATGACTGCCAATAAATTGTTCTTGGGAGGGCGGGGGAAGTCTGTGAGTCGAATTTCTATTTCTACTGGCTGATGAAAAAGTTCTTAATATAAAAAGATACTGTAATAAAGAACTGCAGCTGCAGAAAATTAAGAACAATTTGGAGATTTTTTTCCCTCTTATTCTGAAAGGAGAAAAATTGATGACTGTCACCACACAACATCCCACAGTTCCTGTGATCCCAAAGGCAGTGACAGAAAAGATGCTGTGAGGCTGCCAACTTTCAGCTTAGAGTATATAATAAGGCCAGAGTTTAATCTTCCCTCCTCTCTGTGTGGGGTCACTTACCTAATGGAATTGACTGTAACAACAAGCAAGACAAAATGTAAAAGTGATACTGAGGTAAGCACTTTCCAATGTGAACCCTTTTGAAAGAGGGGGACATAGTAAAAATGCCTTTTTTTAGCTGCACGTTTTCCTAACCCAAGGCAATTTGGAAGGTTTAACGCACGCTCTGTGCTCTCTAGGGGACTACACTCCATGAGGCATTTGACTAAGTAATCTGCTTTCACTCAATAACGTTAATGTGTCCTTGTAATTTGACTGGGAGTAGAGGGTATTATTATGACGAGCCACTAGCAGAGCTGCTGGTGCCTTTGAACAACTGACCTTGACCATAGTCTAAGTACTAAGCCACCACGGATCCTATTCTCATGCCCACTCGGAGAGCTAAAATAAATTAATCTGGTAAGAAAGGGTGTAGGAGACGAATTGGAGAAGTTCTCTCTGCCATTAGTGGGTTAGGGCTTCTAGAAACCTTACAGGACAGAGTTGAACTACCTCAGTGAGTTTCCAAGACTAAATCTTACATACCAAATACCAAGCAGTGATATTTTCCATGCCCTCACACGTATGCAAAAGTTGGACACTGAATAAGGAAGACGGAAGAATAAATCTACACATCGGAGTTGCAGTGCTGGAGACGAATGTTGAAAGTGCCATGGCTGTCGAAAGGGCAAATATACCTGTCTTTGAAGAAGTTGGGCCAGAGTGCTCCTTGGGAGCAAGGGTGAGGAGACTTCCTCTGACATACTTTGGACGTGTCGTCAGGAGAGGTCGGTCCCTGGAGAAGGACATCGTGCTTGGTCAAGTGGTGGGGCCGTGAAAAACAGGAAGGCCCTCAAGGAGACAGGTTGGACCATGTGACTGTGACAGTGGACATAAGCATCGGAACACTTGTGAAGACGGCACATGATTGGACAATGTTTGGTTCTGTCAGGCACAAGGTGGGAACCGACTCAGTGGCACCTAACAATACAACAACCAGTCTTTACAGCAGGGGAACGCCTCGCCTTTCTCCTGAGGAACCGCTGGTGGATTGAACTGCCTCTACTACGGGGGGAATGTCCAATGGTGCAGCCTCTTTGGAAAATAGTCCAGCAGCTCCTCTAGCTGCTAAGTATGGTTGCCCCCACAGCCAAGGAGTCCTGGGGGCATACTGGTTATGTTTCTGGCTGCAACCTGCAAGGTTGGCAGTTCAAACGCCACGCACAAGGAGAAAGATGGGGCTTTCTATTCCCATCAAAGAGCAGCAGTCTGGGAAACGGACAGGGGCAGAAATGCGTATAGGGTGACAACAAGCCGGCATCTACTCCACAGCAGTGGATTTGGTTTGGTTTGATGATTTCATGTCTATGGGGGAAAAAAACAAAAGAAGAAAACAGTTACCATCTTGTCCACTTCAACTCAAAGAGACTGAGGACAGAATAGAATCGCCCCCACAAGGTTTCCGGTGTTATAATCTTTATAGAAGATCGTCACACCTTTTTTCCTGGAATGGCTGTTATTAAGGAGACATAAATCTATAATGGTACTTCAGAGCCGACCTCATCAAATTCCTGAGTGATATGAGAAATCTGAGACCAAGAAGAAAAACCCCTGTCAGACAGCAGAGCGACAAGAAGGTCAGCGCCGCCCAGTGGGTTCTTCTAGTGCACCCCACTTCCAAGGACCAATTCCATTTTTTATAAGTGAGAGATGCTAAGTGTTTGAAAGAAACCACCTCTCAGTTAATCTCCCTGCTGCACCCAGAAGATACTGCACGAAATATTGTGGTTTTATAAATGATGACAGATTCAATTACCAGGAAAAGCTGCATAGGCACATTCTTAACAGTATATATTTATTTCGTACACAATTTGTTGTTGTCCTATTGTTAGCCTTGATTTGAAAACCAGCACAGCTTTTTGCTCTTCTGTCTCCCCAGAAAGAGAGTGATGTTCAAGAAGAGTGGACATGTGTGTCTAAATTTTCATGCAGGTGATAGAGTCAAGCATCATGAGCGATTTTTAATTCATTAAAGTTGGAATTCTGTCAGCTAGTCATTGTCTTTAGTTTGGAAAATGAACTTTTTGGTCTTTTCCCTTTATGGAAAGTGAACAGATGTTAAAACTGACATTTGCTTCTTGGGGACTATCAAGACATTTTATATTCTCATTCTGTTTCTCTGAAATCATCCTGAATTATAGCTTTAGGATTTTGTTTTATACCGATGCTGTACTTCTCCAAGTCGACCTGTCATGAGACATTTTGGTACTGCTGTCTAGATCTAAATGTTCAAGTTCTTCCCCAGGCCCACAATTAGAAGTCTATTTAAAAGTGCCACCTTTTTCTATGCTTCTGGATTGAGAATATAGTCATCTTTATCTGAGCAGGTTCCAATAACATTATATAAGTTTTTATATTTCAGACTGTCACAGGGCTTTGTTGCTGGTGGTGGTTTTTTAGTAAGCTGGACCTGCTGAGACAATCATCTTCACCTCCCTAAGGAGTTCTTCACCTTAATATTAGATTCCCTGGACTTGCTGCTGTTGCCACGGTGCCCCAGGGCTGTGAAATAATAAAAACTTTACACATACAGCACTTTACATTCTTCAAAGCACATGAACCCATATAATTTTACCCTGGGACTCCTTGCAGATTTTTTTTTTATCTTCAAAGGTAGTGATGAGAACAGGAAGGAAGATGATTTGTGTTCCCAGAGGTGGTGTTGGACCGAACGCAGCCATCCCTCGGGCGCTGCGTCAGTTCCTGCCCTGACTGGTCATTGCCCTCACAGGTCTTGGAACCCCTGAGTTTTCCAGAAGTCATTTCAAAACAGAGTCTGCCTGGACAGTTCTATCAAGGGGAAAGATTCTGTCTCAGGAGAGAGTTGGTTCCTGGGGATGATGATCAAACATGGACTGCAGGACTCGTTGGAGTGGGTGCCATCCAGTGGGAGGTTAGACAAGCACTTGGATGCCTCCTCCTCGCTTCATTGTGGAAGGAGGGATGCCTGCTTGCAGGTCATGGGGAAAGCTGAACACCCAGTGCTAATGGACAGAAATGGTTGACAACAGTTTGTCAGTCACGTGTACTCAGACGGAGGGTCCCATATGCCAGCCAGAGTCCCCAAGGAACAAGCGAGAGAACTTATCTGTGGAAGCATAAATAAGAAGGGGACTTGCAGGGGAGTCATTCAAAAATCCCTCCGAAAGTTGCCCAGAAGGCAAGGCCCAAAAACTGGAACCTTAATTGTTGGCTTTATGCCACAACAGGATGGCATTCTGTGCATAGCTAACACAAGTTCTAACTATCGTTGTCACAAAATACTTGCTTCCATCTACACAATTTTTTTTGGTAAATTCCTCTTATTGTCTTCCTTAGGTTATTATTTTTTTAATTGTAATTGTAGAAAGTACTATGTTACAAAAAGCATGCACTTTTATCTTTTAATAATATTTTATTGTGCTTTTGGTGAAAATTTAAACATCTGTTTAGGTTGCCAGGCAACAATTTCTACACACATTGTTCAGTGACATTGATCACATTTTTCATCACATAGAAGTTCCCATTACTTCCATTGAGTGATTCTGTTGACACCCATCCTGTTTTCCTGTCCCCCTACATTCTCATCTTTGTTTTCAAGTGACTATTGACAGGCTGGTCTCATACAGGTAGGTGGTTGGTCGGTCAGTTGGTTTGATTGGTTGGTTATCTGATTGGTTGGTTTTTAAGAAGCAATATATACAGATGCTATTCACAATTTTTTTTTTTAGCCCATTTGTGGCTTAGCTGAAATTGGCTGCCAGGGTTCAAGGTAGAAACAGTAACTGAGGGCAATTTTCTTGAGGAGTGCTCCATCTCTATCAGACCAGTGGGGCTGGTTTTGGGGTGGGGTAGGATGGTAGAAATTTAAAGCTCTGTTCCACATTATTCTCCCACCCTATCAGGGTCCATTTTTTGTGGGTTCTAACTCATAGCATACATAGGCATCGTGACCCCATATACAACCAAAGACAATACTGCCTGGTCAGGATGCAGTCTCACAATCGTGTGCTGCATTCTCTGTGACCGCCTGACTGAGGGACATCCTGTTTTCCTGACCCTCTGCTTTATCTAGAATGCATGGAATCTGCAGTGACTGCTCTCTCCTGATCCAGGTATGTGAGATGAAGTCTTACCACCCTTGCTTCTCAAAAGCATTCTGCTAATCCTTGGCATTTTAAATATTCTTCAGCATAACCATAAATCAAAGGTATCAATACTTCTTGGTCCTCGTTTATTGGCCAGCTTATTTAGTATGGTGTAAAAATGTTTATGGTGTAGAAATGTTTGCATCCAGTTTTTTTCCCCCAACTAATTCAGCCTCTTCACCCAACAGAGCTATCTGTAATAGTGGACCTGGGCTATTTTGGTGCTGTGTAAAAAAGTCACTGATGATCACACGTAACATGAATTGTGGCCACAGTGAACACTGGAGTTCATTTTTCAGTTTTTATTCATTTAAATAGCCACATGTGGCTATTTTTGCCATATTTTACTCTATAGCTTATATGATTGTCAAAGTTCTACAAATAGCTGCTCCTTGGGCTGAGCCCTGGTGGCGTAGTGGTTGTGCGTGGGACTGAGTCCCACTGGAATGGAGTTTTAATTCCAGCAGTGGCTCCACAGGAGTAAAGGCTGGGCCTCCTACTCCCACCGCCAGAGGACAGAAATGCCAAAAACAAACAAGCAAAAAATAGCTGCTCCTTGCTGAGAATTTTCTCGAAATTTCCATTTACCCAATTCCGTGTTTTTCACATCGTCCCATCAATTTAAAATTGGTAATCAAAGCTGGAGTGCACACACCTCTAAAATCCAGAGGAGGTGTGCAAGAGGAGTTAACACAGCTCAATGCCTTTGAGTCAACCCTATGGGCCGAGTAGAACCACCCACGTGGGTTTCCAAGACTATATATCTTTACAGGAGCAGAAAGCCTCAGTGCTGTCCAGAGTTGATGAGTTTCCACAGTCGGCCCTGTGGTTAGCAGCCCAATGTGTAACTCTTTAAGTCACGAGCATTCTGTGCATGATCTGCACAAACTGAAAATAAAGTTGAATTCTTCTAATCTTTAAAACAAAATCTCATTGCCATCTGCCATCGATTTGATTTTGATTTTGTGAAACTGCTCCGAGGGGTCTCCCAAACTATAACTTTTTTTTAATGGGAGTAGAAAGCTTCCTCCCACAAAGTGATGGGTGGTTTCGAACTGTTCACCTTGCGATTAGCAGCCTTGTGTAAAACCACTGTTCTACTAGGACTCTTTCTTTCTTTTCTTCTTTCTTTCTTTTCTTCTTCTTCTTCTTCTTCTTCTTCTTCTTTTTCTTCTCTTTTAATAAATCTGTTTACTGAGGGCTTTTACAGTCCTGATAACAATCTATACATCAGTTGTTTCAAGCACATTTGTACCTATGCTGACATCATTTTCAAAACATTTTCTTTCTACTTGAGCCCTTGGCATCAGCTCCTCTACCCCATCCCCTTTGTGCCCCTTGATAAATTATAAATTATTGTAATTTTCATATCATACCATTTTCTGTCATCCTTCACCCACATTTCTGTTGTTCTGTTGTTCATCCCCCAGAATTGGGAGGAAGGGGTAGTATACATCTATCATTACAATCAGTTCCCTCTTTCTCCCCCTTCTCCTCCCATCTTTTCCCTGCCTTCATGGTATTGCTATTCCAAATATTATTCCTGAGGGGTCTATCTGCCCTGGATTCCATGTGTCTAGAGCTCTTATCTGTACAAGTGTTCATACTCTTGTCTAGCCAGATTTGTAAGGTAGAACTGGGGTCATGAGGTGGGAGGGAAACATTAAAGAATTAGAGGAATGTTGTATGTTTCCTCAGTGCTGTACTCCACCCTGGCTGGCTTGTCCCTTCCTGTGACCCTTCTGTGAAGAGATATCCAATTATCTACAGATGGGCTTGGGTCTCCACTCTGGACCCCCTCATTTGCATCAATATGATTGTTTGTTTGGGGTCTTCTGATGCCTGATACCTGATCCTGTCAACACATCATGATCACACAGGCTGGTGTGCTTCGTCCATGTGAGCTTTGTTGATACCCTGCTAGATGGCCTCAAATCGTTAAGTCCCTATCTTCGAACAGCCAAGTACCATCAGCTTTTTCACCACATTTGTTTATGCATCCATTTTGACTTCAGTGATTGTGTTGGAAAGGTGAGCACCACAGGATGCCAGAGTATTAGAATAAAGTGTTCTTATACTGAGGGGGGTACTTGGACAGAGGCAGGGCTCCTTCTAAAACTCTTACTGGACTGGATTATTTGCTGTTGGTACTTTTTTTGTGACATATCAATACTTTTGCATTAAAGAATGTATGTTAAGCTAAATCACTGAGTGTTAGTGATCTTTTGTTAAGTATAATGGCTTCTTATCAATATTATGTGGGACATGTGCATACATACCAGTGTGCTCTGGAAGTAGAATAGGTAGAATGAGACAAGGAAAATAATCATTTTACTTCCCATTCACACATAATTGTTCAAAGCTAAAATAATGAAAAATGTTAGTGGTACTTTTTTATACCTGTGGTCATGAAGTTCAAGGATGAGCAGTTGCACTATATTTATCTGAAAATATATTACTCATGTAAATATTACCTAATGCCCCCAAATTATACTTTCCCAATAGTCCAAAGAAAGCAGTGATATAATTACAAGCCTATCTCATTGTACAGTAGTTCCATGAAACTAAAGTTTCACAAAATCTCATTGCAGATCACACCACCTCATACAAATGTCTTTCATTGGAGCAATCTATTACTCAATCAGGCATGTCCCTGGCTTGCCAATATAATTTTCCCACAGATTTTTATAAACACAGTCTGACATCTTCCACATGTAATAATCAGATTTCCATTATTATATACAAATAAAGCATTTCTTATCATCAGAACAAGATCAAAATATTCTTAGTACCTTTGTAATTAATGGGTGAAAAATAATGCATGACTGATGATCTTAAGTGATGTCCAGTCAGTTCTAACTCATAGCGATCCTATCTATGTACAACAGAATAAAACACTAGCCTGATCTGCACCAGCCTTACAATCTCTGCTCTATTCGAACCCATTACTGCAGCCACTGTGCCAATCCATCTCATCCAGGGTCTCCTTCCTTTCTTCCCAGCTCTGTACTAAGCATGATGTCCTTCTCCACGGACTGGCCCCTCTTCCTGGTATCCCCAAATGAAGTCTCACCATGCTCACATCTATGGAGCATTCTGATTACTGACAATGCATGCTACATTTAATGTCCTTGGCCAAAACCAGAAATCAAAGGCATCAACCCTTCTGCCTTCTTTGTTCATTGCAAGTTTTCCATGCATATAAGACAATTGTGAATACAGTGGCTTAGGTTTATTTTTAATTATCATCAGCAAAATTTTATTTGAGTGCAGTGTTAATGATATTATGCGATAACTTTCTTATTTGGTTAGATCCCTTTTTCTTTTTATGGATACAATGATGAATCTCTACCATTCCATTGACCGGGTATCTATCTTCCAATTTCTTGCCATAAATGAGTGAGTGCTTCCAGCATTGCAACTGTTTATTGAAGCATCTCTGCTGGTATTATGTCAAGTAGTCTTAAAATTTACTAGTGATAATTCAGGAAAGTTCAGTTGATTGAAGACTGCTGTTATCACACATGTTATATTAGGCACCAAATCAGTTTCTCTTCTGGCTATGGTTGTCATTTTGAGAATTGAAACTCATATAAATGGCCATGACAACAGCTAAAACTTCATTTGCTTGTTCTCAGTAGTTTATGAGTTCATTAGTTTAGGCCTTTGTCAGGTTATTGGGAGAAAGATAATGCATTTTATTACCTCCAAAGGTTACAGTCTTAGAAGGTCACAAGGGCAGCTCTACCCCGTCTCGTACAGATAATGTCTTTGAGACAATGTCTACAAGATAACAGTGAGCTTGATTTGCGTTTGGTCAAGATGATTACTAACAGTATTGTCAAAACTGGTAATGGGAAAGAAATGAGTTTTTGTACTTGGTAGATATTTGGGCCCTGGTGGCATATTCGCTACCAGTTAAGCTACCAATCACAAGGTCAGGAGTTTGAAATCTCCAACCACTCCATGGTAAAAAGACTAGACTTTCAACTCCCATAGTTAAAAAAAAAAATAAACGTCAACCATGGAGTCAACTCTGACTCCTCGTGACCCTGACCCTGTAGGACAGAGTTGAACTGTCCCTCTGGGCTTCAGAGACTATAAATCTGATAGAAAAACCTCATCTTTCTCCTGAAGAGAAGCTGGTGGTATCAAGTGGCTGACCTTGCAGATCACAGGCCAATGGGTAACCACTATGCCACCAGGGCTCCTTCTGTAGAGTTACAGTGTCAGAAACCCAAAGGGGTGGTTCTACCTTGGTATATAGGGTCACTATGAGCATAGCAGTGAGTTTTGAACTTATACTATATTGCTTGAAGCTTTTGATGGTGTAAGCAGTTAACATTCTGCTTGCTAATTTAAAGGTTGGAAGTAAGAGTCGATCCAGAGGCAACTTGAAGGACCTGGGGATCTAATTCTGAAAAAGCAGTCATTGAAAAACCTAAGGGGGAAAATAAAGCCCATGGGAATATGGTTCTACATTGGTACTCACGGCATTGCCATGAGCAAGTCAGCTTGATGGCCACTGATTTTTCCCAGATTTATGCGAGGTCAGTTTCTTCTATGCAATGCTTTTGTTTTTTCACTTTCAAGGAAAAGGTGTCTTAAATAATGTTTCAGCATTTAAAGATGGCTGGCTGTGTTGTCTTTGGTTACCACAAAAATTAAGTTTCTCCATATTAAAAAAAAAGTGCTAAATATTTAACTCACTTTGAGAATCATGCTTGTTCAATGAAATGAATAATATAATTGTAACATAAAAAAGTAATATACTCTAAAATAGATTGTGTTGGTGAATGTACCACGCTTTTTAATTTATTTAAACCACTGAATTGTATGGTACTGAATTATATGTCAATATAACTGTTAAAGTAATAAATTGCCAGTAATCTGCTGTACACAACAATGTAAAGTAATATCACATTCTTTATTTCATATCATTGTAATGAGTCATCATAAGTCCCAGTGCACTGGCACTTAAATTTGCTAGTTACACATCTGTAGTCTACTGATTTATGACAAGGGTGCTACCTAGATCCAGTTCAAAGCTCTCTTCAGTGAATGATGCTGAGAACATTGAATTCCTTTCTATAGTTAGAGAGGTTTGAAGCCTGTTCCATACCCAACACTATATGCAAAAACAAATTTTAAACACATTGAGGAACTAAATGTGCAAGCTAAAACCATAAAACACTTAGAAGAAAAAGCAGGGCCACATTGTAAAACCTAGACAATATACGAGAAGAAAGTTAGCAAAAAACAAACAAAAACCAATGAAGGTAAAGCAAAACATGAAAGGAATGCAGGAGTCAAAGACAACAAGGATACAATGATTACCAACATGACCCTGCAATGGCAATGCTCTGAGTGGGAGCACAGATAGACATGCAACCTGAACAGGTCTGCGAAATAGAATAAGACCATGCCCATGAATATATGTAGGTAGATTTGGCAGAGGATATTTCTACATATGTATTTACCGAAATATGGATGAATATAGTAAAGCATATAGTGGGCAAAGTTATGAAAACTTCTTAGGCATAATTAAACACCTGAAGAGAATAGAATATGTTGCTGAACCTGGGACTTCAAGACTATAGTTTAATGGACACTGAAATCAATTAAAATAACACAGTTCCCAATGACAAATGTTCTAAATCCTATCTTGATGATTAGAAACTGGGATCTCTCATTGTCAATTTCCCGAATGGATGAAAATGTTGACTTATAGTTCATTTAGAGTTTGTACCACCAGATAAGACTGTTAATTAGGCTTTCTAGTTAAAGATTCTGACAAAATTGCATAAAACATAACTTTGAAAAAAATTTTGTTTGTTGGATGGTAGGTACCCTTTCATATATTCGAACACCTCATGAGATTTAGTTTCTTGGTTTAGAGTCATGGTTTCAAAGGATAGCCCAGTCACACATAATAGCATGTTTAATGCATCTGTTCTTCACTCCCGTTCCATGTATAGGGCCTGAGGCCTACAGAAGTTGCAGGCAGCCATCCAGGTCACAATTGATCTCTAATATGGCTGGAACAAGAGAAAAGAAGAGTCAGGAATAGGGGATATTGAATATATGGCTAATTATTTCCCTGAACAACAGCTTCCTTTGCCATGAGACCACAGGAAATAGATGGTGCCTAGCTACCATTTACAGAATATTTTGATCACACATTTCATAGAAGAATTCTGATCAGAAAAAGAAACCTACATGACAAAATTTCAAATTCTTATGGACTCCATACATCCCAGAGCCAAGAAAACTGGATGAACACCTGAAACGATTGACCTGAGTTCATCCTTAAAATTTAAGCCATAAAGTCCCTGGATTCCTAAAACCAAAGAATATCATATTCTTTTAAGAACTGTCTGTGTTAGGTCATCAAAGTAGGGACTAAGCGGGATTGTCGTCCCAAATGCCTACATAGGGCTACAACAAGGCAGTTCTAGAGAAATCAGGCACCATGTAAATCTAGACACCTAGGTAAAGATCCAAACTGAGTATGCTCAGACACAGGTCCCCTAAGCTCAGGTGGGAAGTCCACCTGAGTGCACAGATTTGATCCGGCTGCAAGAGTGCACTCAGCCTGGTGGGTCAACCAAATAATTCCTTCAACCACACCTCTCCAGCGGGGGGAGATAAGAGTCTTCCACCAGAAGGTCAAGCCTCCTTGTCTCCCCTCTTTGATGCCAATCTTGCTCGTGTGTGCTCTTGCAGGTCAGAGGGTGGGGGGCACACCAAATAGGTCCCTAGGACCTGAGGTTCCCCTCAAGTCCCGCTCTCAGGGTATTCTTTGAGGATTGCCTGGTCTTGGCCCCTGAGATTTCCTGGGAATACCTGAAACTTCCCTTTT
The DNA here is from genome assembly GCA_004026705.1 of Nesogale talazaci. Lineage (NCBI taxonomy): Eukaryota > Metazoa > Chordata > Mammalia > Afrosoricida > Tenrecidae > Nesogale > Nesogale talazaci. Next base: position 69,219 of record PVJH01000231.1, on the reverse strand, counting down.
CCTCATAAAAGTCAGATTTACAAAAGTGCTTCTGATGTGTGAATTCTTTCAGCATTGGGAAGCAAGAACCAACATATCCAATCCAGAAACCTAACATGGGTATTCAAATAAATTGACAACCTCAAGAGATCTTGTAGGAACTTTCAGGATTGATGAGCCCATGACAATAGGAGTGGCACAACTCAGAAATGTAATTAATGTCACTAGGTGGCATATTTAAAACTGTTGATCGAGTGTATATTTTGCTGCATAGAGCTTCAACTACACTAAAATAAATTAAGATTTTCAAAACAGGATGAATTTGCTAGATAAAGTTCATCAGCCTGTTCTTGCTTAAAATAGTCTCAAAAAGATCTTCAGGTTCATCTAAGCATAACTTCCATGAAAAAAATTTCTCTTTCCCCTCATTTCCTCAAGATGCAATCTGAGTACCAAGTAAGTTTTCCAAGCTTCCTTTCTGTAGCCAAGAACCTCAATTTCCTTAGCCCTGAAGGGACCATCAAGCATGTCGATTATACTTTTCATTACATGCTTCTACCTCTGGCATCTCTTTTTTAGCTACAAGATTTCTTGAGGTAAGAGGGGGTTCCCATCAAAATATGTGCAGATTTTTAAAAATATCATTGCAACAATACAAGCTATAAGAAACAAGTTTTAGACTTTTTTGCATTTCCCTGATCACAAGTTCCCTAGTTTAATAAACATCTAAATCTATCCTAATTTCTGTTTTTAGTGGATTTCTCAACTTATTTCTTTTGCCAGCTATGGTTGGAGTGGTGCTCTTATCTTTCTTGGGAAACTATAGCATCTTTATAGTGACACTATACTGTCAAGGACAAAACCAATCCTTGATAACCACTTTTTGAACATCTAGTCAACTCTGACCCAAGGTGACCTGTATGGATCAGAGTAGGGTTTTCAATGTTACATAGGATTTCATGTTACTTAGGGTTGAATGGCTGATTTGGGGAAAGTAGACTGCCAGGTCTTTTATTCCAAAGTGGTTGAATACAATCTCCTCTTTCCCAAGCACATTAAACATTTGGACAATCCAAGGAATCCCATCCACCTTCTCATGAACATTAACGAAGTTTCAAATGTCTTATTTTTGCCCACTGATACCTACAATGTTCAAATGTTACACATTTAAACTGTAAATTAAAATGAACAGTAAGAAAAATCACTTAAAATTTCCCCATAATTTCAACCTCCTCTGTTTTATCAGAAACATACTGCGGGAAGTGGAACTAAGCACAGCCAGAAGTTTATAGACTATTTTTCTTCTATTGTATTTGTAGAAGAAAATCAATCAAACTTGTGAGCCAACTATGCTTTGTGTGTAAAACAAATGTACAAAAAACAAAAGTAGGTACTCATAAAGTGGAAAACATGTCCCTCAAAGACTCCAGGACTCACAGAAGAAGCGTCCCTCTTCTCGCTAGCCTGTCTCATATGCCAGAACGAGATGTGGTGTTGGTTTGTTTTTTGTTTTTTGTTTTTTTTGCTTTTTTTGTGGGGGGCATCACTGCCCTCTGGTGGTGGGAGTAGGAGGCCAAGCCTTTGCTCCATGGAGCTGGAATTGAACCTCCACCCCAGTGGGCCGCAGCCCCACGCACAACCACTACACCACTGGGGCTCAGCCAGAACGAGGTGTGGTAAACACAGTCAGAAATGCACCCTTCAGAGATTCCTTCATGAAAAGACTTTTTGCCACATCTTCTCGGAGGACAAAGAACTCCAGTGGTGTGATTGGTTACATATTGGGCTGTTAACCCTCGCTGTCACCAGTTCAAACCCACCAGCCACTCCATGGGAGAAAGGTGAGGTTCTCTGCTTCTGTAAAGATTTAAAGTCTCAGAAACCCAAAGAGGCAGTTCTGCTCTATCCTTAGGGTCACTAAAAATTAGAGTTATCTAGGCGATTGCAGATTTAACTTTGCTTTGGGGAAAGGTTTACAGCCTCAGAAAAAGCTGAGGGGTGGGCTTCCTCTGTCCTATAGACTCACTGTGAGTCAACATCCACCCGAGGGCAGTAATGGAATGCAGTCAGCAGCATTCAGCTGCCAACCTCTGAAGGATCAGCCTCAGCTGCAGAGAGGGAACTTGTCGGCAGTCACAACCTTCCACCTTTGTGTGACTGGTGGAGGCCAGACAGGGCCATTTCAATGGAATGCAGGGAGTGTTGTTAGAACAGTTCGGTTCTGGCCTCTCCTTGGAGTCCTGGAGGCAGCATTGCTACTCCACCCAGTTCTGCCTCCTTTCATTCCCCTCCACAATGAAGGGCCTGCACATGAACCTCGGACCCATGATCTACTTCCTGCAATCCAACCTGGAGCCACAGAATCTCTTGTGCCTGAATTCAGTTTGAGTTCTGTTCCTTAAAATGGGATACTGTCATAACATGAAATCACCTAACGTTCCAGTTATTTTTTCATACATAAAATGGTCTGCCATCTAACCCATTAGTTCTCAAAGATCTGTAAAGATATTTGAGGGAGTTTCAAAAGGTTCATGGAATAGTCCATTATCTTTCAATGTCCTTTCTACCAACTTTCAGAAGCCTTCTCATGTATTTTATGTCTGCTCTAACTTGTAACTTGCTCATGAATAGCAGAACAAAATGCTGCCATGTCCCATTCCACCCACACAATCCTTAAGATAGCTGAACCTATTGTTGTAATAACTGTATCAATCAGTGTTCTTAAAAAAAAATTCTCAGGTCTTTCTAAAGTGCAGCCCTAACTGAAAATATTCTAAGATTTCAGGCAAAAGACATAAATAACCAAATGAAAGTGAATGTTTTTGAGGGGTATACTTGCAATTACACAAGTTAAACTATGTTCCCACAAACTACTGTGTCACCATTACACACACACACACACACACACACACACACACACACACACACACCTATCATGTATATCTCTCCTCTATCTTTGCTCGCTGCCGAGCAGGTGAACTATGTAGGTTCCTGAAACTAGTCTCTGCATCTGGGCAATGGATACTGTCTCTTCAAAGATGTCCCTATAGAAAGTACCTCCTCCTGCTTCTGTTTCTTTCCTTTGTCTTTCTCTTCCCATGTTTTCCTTACTTCACAAACCTTCTTAACAAAAAAGAAGAAACTCAACCCCACATCCTCTTCTAATTACATCCAGGCCCTGCCCCATTTCCTTGTTCCCCTTTCAGAAAATATCTTCCCAGAGTAAATTATACCTGATTGTGACATTTTCTAACCTTTTATCCCAATTCTCCAACCAAAGATAGTCTTGTCCAGGTTGGTGATTGACTCAGGCATTGCTTTTTCTAAGCCTCTTAGGGATCCATCACACCCTCTTCAACATCCTGTGCTTTTGGGGTCCTGGTTAACCCTGCTTGACCCACCCAGTGCTTCCTCCTACTCAGTCTTCTTTGTTAGCCTTCTTTTCATTATTTCATGTTACATGGTATCACTTTGCTCAAGGGCTCATCTTGGGCTTTTCTGCTTACTCCTTAAGGAATATGTCACCCTTGGGTCATGACTTGAAATGTCACCTATGTACTTGAGATTCCCATTTCTAACACCACCACCACAACCCCACCCCAGTGAAGGTGGTTCTTTTGAATTCCAAGATGACGTATCCAAACATCCTATGACAAAATCCATGTATCTGAGGCTCGTGTCAGGCTGATCATGTCTAAAACCAAAGCTAATGCTCTTACCCAACTCTGCTCAGTTAATAGCAATTCCAACCTTGTTCTCCCCCAAAGCTTCCATCCTTCCCCCTTCTCTTTTGGTTTCACCTACAGACCCGGATGGCACTGCCTCTGAACAACATCCGAAATACAACTGCTTCCCTTCACTCTCGTGCTGCCACCCGAGCCAGGTAGGGAGCAACGATTACGACTTCTCAGGATAAACCTCAAAGTCCTTTAGGAATTTCTCTGTACTCTTCTTTCCATGGGCTGTTTTTCCAGGTCCCTCTCCACAATGCTCTATCTTGCAGAATACATGTACCATTGCACTTTCTAATGTCAATCTCTTCCACTAGACTTGTGAGCAGGTTCCTAGTTTTTTCTTTATCCCCAGTACACAGTTCACTGACTGAGCACAGTTACAGAGTTTCAATAAATAGAAAGTAGATGAATAATGAATGAATGATCCCACAATGTTACAATATTGACTATAATAGACAAAGAAATATATTGATCTGCTTGACAGAAATTTCAAGAGGTAATTATTAGCTTCATTCCCTCTTCATGCCAACTGGAAAGAATTTCACACTTGCTTTGATATAGCCATTTTTCTTTTTGGTTCGGTAGTAGAATTGAATTGTCTTTATTCTTTCCCAGAGATTGATTCATTTAAACAAAAGGGCATGTGTGGTGGCCCTCACAGCACATTTAGCAAGTTAGTTGATTCCAGTCATTCAGCTTGCAAAAAGAAAGCCTGTTGAAACAAGACAGCACCTAACTAAGCTCAGAAAATTCAGACCTAGAAAGTTCAGAAGGCCCTTAAAAACCCATATATCTTAAATTGTCTCAAAACTGGTTAAAAAGAAAATTGATACCTGTTACATACTTGGACAACTCTCAAGTTGGCAGAATAAAATCTTTTTAAAGCTTCACCCATTTTTATTGTAAATTTTAACTTGATATCAGTTCAGAGAGTCTTACACCTGGCCCAAAGTTAAAATTAATGTGCATTTTCCTAATGAACCTGGCTCCATCATTTGCATTCACATTAATTCTCAATAGGCTTGTTTTGAATTAGAGTTTCATAATTAGGAGCTAACATTTAAATCATATTCAGGAGACTGTGCATATGGTTTAACAGACTGTCAGAATAAATGATGATCTAACAAAATAGTAATATTTTCTTTTAAGACATTTGATAAGTCATACTATAGTTATGCCTTTACACCTTTTTTACAGAAATTATGTTACATTTTTGTAGCCACAGTCCATCTCCTCGTGTGACTCACAGTACGTGTGTCCAATGATATCACATTCTTCATGCCATCCCAACACTCAACCCTCAGTGATGGTCACGGGTCAATGACATGCAGGCACAACTCAGTGAAATACCTGCTATCAATGATGTTCTTCCTAACCTCACCTCTACTTCTTTTTTCCCAAAGATATCTCAGCTTCTAATATTATCGTTTTCAACTTTAACAGAACCTTCCTCATGTTCTATTTAAGAATAAAAACAAACAAGCCAAAAAAGAGTGCAAGACTGGGTGCTCATACCTTTGCTTATAAAATTGGAGCCCCGGTGGATTGCTTATCTTTTACCTTCAAGCTTTCCATCATTTTTCCTCTCTAAATATGTTCTGTGTGTGTGTGTGTGTGTGTGTGTGTGTGTGATCACTGCCCCGGTGGGAGTAGAAAACCCAGCTTTGCTCCTGAAGATCTGTTGCTGGATTTGAACCATCAACCTGTTGGCTGCAGTCCCACACACAACCACTATGCCAGCAGGGCTCAGCCCTCTAAATATGTTCTTATCTTGGTCACCTCATCTCTAAGACACAGTGAACATTTTGAGCTAGAAGAATCTCAGTTACAGGAGTCTGTCCTGAGCACTGTAGGATGTTCAACAACAGCATCCCTGGCCTTTCCTCACTAGGTGCCGCTGAGGCTACTCCCACTCCAGTTAGAACCACCCAAAATGCCTTTGGACATGAGAAGGGACCCGATCGGAGGGAGGCAAAAGAGTTCCCAGTTGAGAACAACTACTCCAAGAAAGCCTTCCATTCTTGGACATGTTTACAAGAGAGACCAGACCGTGGAGAAGGAGATGGTGTTTGGTAGAAAGCCATTGAAAGCGAGAAAGGCTGTCAGGAAGATGCATTGACACTGTGGTTGCAACAAAGGACTCAATTGTGAGGAGGAGGGTGCAGGACTGGCCAGTGTTTCATTCTGTTGTGGGTTGGAATAGGCTCAATGACATCTAATAACAACAACTCCAAAGAAACCAAAGTTAATGCCTTTCTAGGAGTCAGGACTAGTAGAGACCATTGGAGTTCAAATCATACCTTTCTTATACCACAGTGCCTTTCCATTCCCCTAAAATGAGAAATCTCGATCTCCTGTGGTATCCACGTTGACCCCAGCTGACCTACAGTGTGTTCCTGGAGCTCAAGAGAATAATGGCATAACCGTAGCAATCTAATTACAGTATACTGAAATAATGAGTCAAATGAAGTGATATTTTTGGCCCCATCCTGTACACACACACCCACGCCAGCACAATCACTTCCCCTAACTCAGAAAAATCCTCCACCTTGGTGATTTTTGTTCGGTTGCAGTAGGATTGATTCCCGCTCCAAGTGGCCTCGTGTGTGGAGAACTGTCATGGAGGGTTCCTGGCCATCATCTTCACAGAAGCAGCTCATCAGGCCTGTCTCCCACAGGGCAGTCGAGGGAAAGGAGTGGGGGTTGACCACTAGCTTTCAGCTTAGCAACCACACATGGAACGGTTGTGCCACTCACACTCCTTTGCAAAAGAATCAAAAGAAGGTTTAGAGGGTCTGAAGAAAGCAAGATCCATGTTTTCTATGATAGCAGTAGGAAAAAAAATTGTGTGAGAGATGTGAAACCAGAAGGGGCTGGAACAGGTGATCACAAGCCCTTGGGACAGGAGCAGGGTGAGCACTGAGAGCCTAAAGGGCATTGTTGTGGGCTGACCAGAGCTGGGAATCAACCCATGGCCTGGGAGAAAATAATCTGAGCAAGAATGTCCCATGTACTAAAGAACACATCTAGTACATTCTTGTGACTAGAATGAGGTTATCAGCAGCTGTCTCCACATTTTCTGGGACATTGTCCTGCAAGGCTTATTGGAGCTCAATTCCAACTGCCCAACAGCACATAGAAGTAATACTCTTCTTCAGTTACCCAGCGCACTTAAGAGTCTCCTTCCAAACAGACAGTGAGGTTTCTTAGCACTCAGAGTCACAGGAGAACAAGAGTTCCTAGTGTGATTAGCATGGGGTGGGGTTGGGGCGCACCATGACCTTTCGTGATGGTGATGTGAGTAGGGGTGACTCTGGTCACCAGTCTTCCCCGCCATGGTCCTGCTCTTTCATAATTGTGCTTTCCAGAGCATGGTGCAATGCCTGGGTAGCAGTTTGCACTCACCTGCTAATCTAAAGATTGGCCGTTCCAACCCATCCCCTGGCCTCACAGAAGAAAGACCCAGTAACCCGCATCCCTACAGATAGCAGTCAGGAAACCTCTGCAGCAGGGTGTTTTTTGTTTTTGTTTTGTTTTCAAATATAAGAGAAAGTTTTATACAAAGGGTAATTGAACATTAAGAAAACATCCCAACTTGGTTCAGTCCAAGGTCATAGCCCGATTTTATCCTATAAGTTCGATACCAAACTATAAAGTCCTCTTCACACTCATGAAACACTTGCAATGATGCCAAATGCAGAATGATCACAGGTCAGTGGGCAGAAAGCCTTTGGATTCAATGGCAGTGTGAGCATTTCAGCACTGGCAGGAGTCTCCATGTAGCTTCCTCCTCTTCAGAGGTCTGGTTACATCCATGTGGCTTGTGCAACTCAGGGCACGAGGGTAGCTCCATGTGTCTTGTCAGTAGAAGGACTCGAAGGGAGTGAGCAGTGAGTGAGCTAGTGTCTCCTGCCTCCAAAAAAGAAAACTGGAGTTCCCAGAATTCTCAGGAGAAGGCCATGCCCACACAGAGGTCTCATTGTCTATCTCCAGGTTGACAGACTAGATTCCACCTCTATACTCTTAAGCCTCAAATTGACACCAGATCAGGTGACTGGACATCATCCTATGGTCCCTACCTTCATGGTATTTCACATTGTGTTTCTGTATCTAAATGTCTTTCTCCTTCAAATGAAACTAATTCATTAAATTTAATAGATAAAATTAAAATGAAGTTAGAGCCCATCCAAATTTAATATGATCACATCTAAAGTTGATTATATTTGCAAATACCCTATTTCCAAATAAGGTTACTAGGTTCATGGGTACTAGAGACTAGGATTTCAACATATCTTTTATTTTGTTTTGTATTTTACAGTTTTATTGGCACTGTAACAATCCATATATCATAAAATTAAATAGATCAATCATATCAAGAGGAATTGTACAATCATTATCCCAATCAGTTTTACAACATTTTCGCTCTCTTTCTCTCTCTCTCTCTCTTGACTGTAACTCTTTTTTCTTTAATCATTTTATTGGGGGTCATATAACTCTTATCACAATCCATACAAACATCCATTGTATGCCAAGCACATTTGTACATTTGTTGCCATCATCATTTTCTCCTTCTACTTAAGGCATTGACATTAGCTCCTCATTTTTTCTCTTCCCTTTCCAATTGCCACTCCCTCATGAACCCTTGATAATTTATAAATTATTATTGTTTTGTCATATCTTATACTGTCCAATGTCTCCCTTCACCAACTTCCTTGTTTATACCCCAGGGAGGAGGTTATATGTAGACCCTTGTAATTGGTTACCCCTTTTACTCCCTCTGTTCTGGATTCCCTGTGTTTCCTATCTGTACCAGTGTACACCCTCTGGTCTAGCCAGATTTGTAAGGTATAATTGGGATCATGATAGTCGGAGGGGGAGGGCACATTGAAGAACTAGAGGAAAATTGTATGTTTAATCATTGCTACACTGCACCCTGACTGGCTCATCTCCTCCCTGGAACCCTTCCATAAGGAGATGTTCCTTTACATACAGATGGGCTTTGGGTCGCCAATCTCTATTCCCCTTCATTTACAATGATATAATTTTTAATTTTTTGATGCCTACTTCCTGATCCTTCAACTCCTCGTGATCACAAAGGCTGGGGTGTGTCTTCCATGTGGGCTTTGTTGCTTATGAACTAGATGGCTACTTGTTTACCTACAAACCTTTAAGACCCCATATGCTATATCTTTTGATAGGCAGGCACCATCAGCTTTCTTCACTACATATGTTTATGCACACTTTTGTCTTCAGCAATCATATCAGGTAGGTGGCCACACATTGATAAGATGTTTTGTTCTCTGATGCCAGAAACCTGATCCAATTGATCCCTCATGATCACACAGGCTGGTGTGCCTCTTCATTGTGGGTTTTGTTGCTTCTGAGCTGGATGGCTGCTTGTTTACCTTCAAGCCTTTAAGACCCCAGATTCTATGTCTCTTGATAGCCAGACACCATCAGTTTTCTTCACCATTTTTGCTTATGCACACATTTGTCTTCAGTGATCGTGTTGGGAAGGTGAGCATCATGGAATGCTAATTTAATAGAACAAACTTGTTCTTGCATTGAGGAAGTAGTTGAGTAGAGGCCCAATGTCCATCTGCAGCATGGTTTTAACCAGCAACACATGGACAGATCTGCCATGACCTGGAAACAATTTGAAAGCAAATGGGTTTGGTTTTCACAATTTATAAATCCTTTGTCACACATGTCCTCTCCTTTGAGACTCCCCATCCACCTGTTGAATGAGCACAGTGGGTGTCAAGTCCCTCTTTTTCAGAGAAGTTACCTGAGGCTCGGGAGACCAGACTCAGCACTTGACAGCCTTTCTTTGTTCCACAGTAATGTCTGAGCCCTACCTGAGATGCAGCTCTCTCGTGATCTCTTGTTTCCGTCACAATGATGGAGTTTATTATGGAAATTAGAGGAGTCCTGGCGGCATAGCGAGCTATGTGCTGGGCTGTTAATCACGATGTCAAGAGTTCAAACACCACTCTGGGGGAGAAAGATGAGATTTTCTACTCACATGGTGATTTTCAGTCTCGGAAATCCAAAAAGGCAGTTCTCCCCTGTGCTCCAGGGTCCTTCTGAGTCAGAATCCGCTCGATGGCAGGGAGCACCTCACTTCATAGCAACCCTGACGCATAAGACAGAACGTCCGCTGAGAGTTTCCAGAACTATAACACTTGGGGGAGTAGAAAGTCACATCTTTCTCCTGAGGAGTTTCAAATGGTCTCCAACTGCCTACCTTGAGGATTTGCTGCAGAAGTTAGTAGGTTACCACAAGTCAGGATCGGCAAGCAACGAGGATAGTTACTGGTCCACCACTATACCTCTCCTCCACCAGGAACCAGGTGTCTCTCCAGCCTCTGCCTCCTGGCCTCTGCTCCATGGACCCCAAGCCCACTTGTCGCTCTGCTTCACAGCAGAGGGCCTCAGGGCTGTTCTCTGCCATCTCAGAGTCACCCAGAGTCTCCAGACCACAGTCTCAGATGCCTCTGGTCTCCACCACTTCAGACAACATCTGGACTTTCCTCTTATGACTGTCCTGGACTTTCTCTCAAAGGCACAGTCCTCTTTCACTTGATCTCTGGACCTCTCCTAAACCTTGTTCACTATGAAGTTCGGGCCATTGATTCTTCTTAGGGGTGCCTGTGGCTTAACAGCCAAGGTAGAAAATCCAAAGATAAATTTCCAGGAATCATGTCAGGGTGAGAAGGCTTGGGGTGGAGGAATGGATTGGAGGAATATCCCTAAATGGCCTGAGGAAGCTTCCTTCAAATCAATCCAAACCTGAAGGTGACTGCCAGTTTTCCCCACTATGTTAAAGCAGTCTCAGACCAATCTCCCTTCAGCCCACAGATGAAATCCACACGTAACAAGAGGAAGGCTGAAAGTTGAGAGAGAATTAGAGCAAAGGAGCTGTGAAGAGAGAATGATGGGTGATGAAAGAGGAAAATTATGTAAACAAGTAATATTCTAGAGTTGTTAAATCAGATCTGTAATTTTCCATCAAGAAATGGAAAGATTGAAAACATGTCCCTTTCTCCCAAATGATTGAACACCAGCAATTTGAATGCTTTGTTTCTTCTTGTAAATCAGAATAAATTCCCCTGGACTGAACTCAGAAGGACCTTTGGAGGCCTGATAGAGAAATGTCAACCTCATTGCGAGTGCAGTGGCCCCTGTAAATAGTGGGGTGAGTTCCTGCCTTCCTCTTTCTGTCCCTTCCAGTGTTTCCCTTTGACTTTTGTCCTCCTGCTATCTGTTGACCTGTTTAAGGCTATCAACTTCTTAAATGTCTTTTAATAACATAGAGACAATTATCCACTTAATATTTCCCTCTTTGTACCCTCAGGCCTCTGAAAACCGATTAAAGTAACAGAGTTTGATAAAAATAGAGCCAACTCTTCCTTTATAGCAGTGCTGGGACCTTTCTTCCTTTCTTGTTTAAATTCAGAAAGCAGCATCACCCTCTTTTTTTATGTCTTCTAATGACAAAAGGGACGTGAACAAGTTACTTAGTTTATTACCTGAAAGTAGGAAGTACTCCATTAAAACCTTCGAAAAACTGGGCACACCCATATTCTTTTTTATTCTTAAATCATCAGTAAGCAAAATCACCAGGAATACATTTTTCTTTTTGTAAGTGAAAAGGTAGCGGTGGTCATCGGGACGGAGGGATGTGGGTGTATATGCCTGTCGTTCCAAGGTACCCTCCAGTCTGTTCTGACCCACAGCGACCCAGTGCACAGCAGAACGTAGCGTGGCCTAACCTTGTGCACTCCCCACAATCGTTCTTCATCTTGAGGCCATGGTTGCAAACACCATGTCCACCTGTCTGTGGAGAGCCTTCCTCTTTCTTTGTCCCTCCCCTTTTACCAAGTCTGATGTCCTTCTCCAGGGACTGGTGTGTCCTGATAAAATGCCCCAAGTATGTGGGATGAATTCTCACCATCATTGCACCTAAGGAGCATTCTGGCTGAATTTCTTTCACGATAGATCTGTTTGTTCTTTTGAAGTCTATTTTCTTTGCCAGCTCCATAATTCAATTGCACCAATTTTTCTTCAGTTTTTCATAGTCCAAGTCCAACTCTCACCAGGATATGAGGCAAGTGAAAGCACCATGGCTTGTTTCAGGTGTATTTTAGTCCTTGGCTCATCAATACTTGAAAGAGGTTTTGTGCAGCAGATTTAATTAATGCAATCATTCATTTAATCTCTTGATTGCTGCTTCCATGGGGACTGATTGTGATCCCAGAAATATAAGCTTGATTGTTCAGTGATAGACAGATGCTTCTGTTCTAGCCACTAAGTGTAAGTAGCCATAACCTATGACTATGTCTTTCTCTATTTAAGAGGAGATAACAGAGATAGGGAACTGGAAGTAATTTACCTCCGTGAAAATAAATGAGGAGTAGGAGCTGCACAAAGTACAGCAAGAACTGATGAAGACTTGTGGCCCCACCCAATAACCAAGTAGAATGATTAAAGGTGATGGATTAATCAGAGTTCCCAAGAGAAAAGCTGCCTGGTAGACTCACCCCTCTCTCTAAAGAGACGAAGCCTCTGATTAACCTGATTAATGATGCTTAGATGATAATAAAGTCTGAATAAAACACTGAGACCACCTTCTGCCCGAACTTCATGGACAGTAGGGAGGGATGAAAAGGTGCCAGAAAGCAAGTTGGGAGGAAGGGAGGGAGGCAGGGAGGGAGGGAGGGAGGGAGAGGAAACAAGGCAGAACTTTCATCTAATTTTTTATCAACCAGACTCCTTATTATGTCCTTGAGTCTTAGCCAGACTCTCAAGCCAGGGCTCTCAAGCAGGGATAAATTGAAAGTAGGGCATTGTCTCCTACTTGTTACTGCAGATGACAGCTGGTTACATGGGGGATGCTTGATGGAATTTGATTTGGAGCCAGGGATTTGACACTTCATAGTGGCGTCTCCCTAGGCTTAAGATTGATGTCAGGACTGGAGAAGAGAAGCCGCTTTATCAAGAGAACAACTAAGAATCATCATTCACCTCTCAGTTCTAATAAAGGAATCTAAGGCTTTAGGCGCTCCTTATTTATTACTGGAGTATGTGAGTCTAGAAAACAAAAGTAGTTAAGCCTTATGGCATTAACATTTACACAACCCAAAAAGAAAAAAAAAAACATTTACACAACCCTACCTAAGTTATCTGGATCTATCTTTAAGTATTCTTAAATAATCATAAGCCAGATATTTGGAAACAATAGGTGATGAGCTGATGATTGTGGTGTGTAATGCAATTATTATTCCAACTCCAAAAGTCATTTGCTCCTTTAAGTTCCAAATGCAAACTACTGTCCATGAAAACCCAGCAGCAAAGACTATAATCAGTAGAGGATTTTTCTCAACTGATTCATCTTCTAGCTCTTTCAAAGGAACATTTAAGACCTCTCTCTAGTCCTTACCCCACTATTCTGTCACATGGGGCAGCTGTGAATTGAGATTGACTTGACAGCACACAGCAGCAACATATATGTGCATGTATAATATATGCACAGACTGTATTTTTTGGACCATAAGATGCACTTCCCCCCCCCAATGGGGGAAAAATGAGGGTGGGTCTTAATGGTCCCAAAGTGTGGTACCCCAGAACATTTTAGTATACTGGTACTATTTGGTTCAGAATATTTTTTCTTATGTTCCTGCTATGGTCCAAAAAAAATGGTATGTATGTAAACTAGAACAGAAAGTACTTTATGACTTAATTCTATCTATGAACTGTATTAAACTTTTGTTATTAATTATAACAAATAGTAACCTATCACTGAACCCAGCTCCAGGGTCCAATTTCAACCTATTTTCATCTGTTATGAATAAAATGAACAAATTACTCCATCTCTTCTCAAAGGGAAGAAGGGTTATAGATTGCAGAAACAGAAACATAATGTCAAATTATTTTTTGATCTGGAAAGTTCAGAAGCACTTATTTTACATGGATATTTTTATGATAAGTAAGGAGACAGTGAAATAAAAAGATGACTTAAAATATATATACATATTCTCATTTTCATATAGGTAAGATCAAGAGCTTAGTTTGCATAAATTTTAAGTTATGTCTGAAGAGAGAAATACACTTTCTGAAACATCCTATCTTTCCTATGCCTGTCATGCTTTCAGTTCTCTCATAGTTATCCAAATGTCTCATTATTTTGACAACTCAAAGGCTGACATTCTGGTTGGCTCATGAAATCCCAGGCGAGCAGGAGATTCTGCTTTTGACAATGAATAGCCGGGAAACACGTCCCAGGATTCTGCCCATTTCTCTGGGGCCGCCTCCAGGGTTCGTTCTCCCTGAGAGCTCATCTCAGCTTAGTCCGCGGGCAGGTAAATTGCTGTTTAGATCCAAAGTCTTACATCTTTGGGATTCAGGGTTTTCTTTATCAGCAAAAAAAGAGAAGCAATTAACAGCAGAGTGCTTGGATCACCAGACAGTACTTTGAGGTCTCATTGGCCGCCCAGTTCCTTTCTCATCAAAGCCGCTTCCTTTTCTGAAGCCACACTCACATAGCTGGCTTGAGATTCCCTTCCTTCAAAGAAATCATTTCTATTATCCTGCTTCCACAACTCTATAAATATGTATTCTTCCAAAATAACACTTTGTAAGCCCTATTGCGAGGCTCGCCGTATAGAGTCTGTGTGCATGCTGATATTCTTCTCACTCACCCTTTCCTATCCTCAAGCTCACACAATTGCCCTATAATAAATGCCTTCTCAAAGAGATACAGAGTCTCACACACACTTGCAAATGACATACCTCAATGCTACAGAAAATAGAGCACAAATTTTAACAGTGAAATTTATGCATTATCTATTTTTAATCATATTTCTAACTCAAGAAAGGCTCATTTAATTATCCCTATTGTTAGTTCACCAGCTCTGGTTTACTTTAGCAAAAAATTGAACATAAGAAATAGCTGCCATAATACACACCACGGATTGAAAGGCTGATCAACCAGATTCCAGGGTGCGCTCAGACTCACCAGGGTGACTCCTCCTGAATGAACTTAGACAAATTAACTTCTGTCTTTTCTATGTTATAATGAGATTTTATATTCCTTAAGAGAGCTTGAATTAGGCATGTTGTTCTCCCACAGACAGTACTAACTTCCCATATCTTCGGTATGAAAAGGCTGAGTAATTTAAGAGTTAAACAAGATTCTATCCCAAAGTAAATTAATAATCTCAAAATAAAAGATTACAGTACTACTACCAAATAATGGTAAAATGGGACCTGTGTACAACAGAATGAAACGCTGCCCACTTCTGAACCATCCTCAAAATCATTCCATGTTTGAGCCCATTGTTGGATGGGGTAAGGGGGGAAAGCAACTAGGAAACGCAATTTCTTAATTATAGAGGAAATAACCAGAGAGGCTGGACTGCATGCTGAAGAACATAGCATCGAAATTAAAAGGAGGCTCATTAACAATCTGCCATGTGCAGGTGACACAGCTATGTTTACTAAAAGCAAAGAGGACTTAAAATAATTGCTGATGAAGAACTGTGGCCTTTATTATAAATTGCAATTTAACATAAAGACCATCAAAATCCTCACACTGGAACCATAGACACCAATGTGATAAACGAAGAAAAGACTTCGTTTAGTGACTCCACAATCAACACTGATGCGTGGAACAGCGGTGGGAAAGATCAAAAAACCTATTACACCAGAAAAATCTGCTGCACAAGATGTTTTTACAGGGAGGAAGTGTAGAGATGTCACTTTGAGGACTAGGGTGCACCTGACCCAGGGCAGAGTATTTTCAATCATGTCAACTCCATCTGAGAGTTGGACAGTGAATGCAGATGAATGGATGCATTTAAAATGTGGTGCTGACAAAGGCTCTTGACATCACAATGGACTTTCAAATCTGTCCTGAGCAAAGTGCACCTGGATGCCCCTTGGTAGCAAACATGGCAAGACTCCGTGTCACTTTGGACATGCTATCCAAAAAGGCCAGTCTCTGAAAAGGACACTGTGTTCGCAGAGTAGAGAGCCCACAGAGAGGAAGATACTCAAGGAGAGGAATTAACACAATGGACTGTAAGAGAACCACACTTGTGAGGGTGGGGAAGGACCAGACAGTATCTTGTTCTGGTGAGCATAAGGTCACTGTGAGAGGATAGCGCCTACCGTGTTTCTCCAAAACTAAGACCTACTCATAAAAGAAGCCTTAGCAGGATTTCTAAGCACCTGCACAATCTAAGTCCTACCCCCAAAATAAGACCTAGGGATGGGTGTGGCTATGCAGTGTGTCTGCCCAACCCAGGCATTTTGCTGCAGAGCAGTAAGGAAAACAGGCAGCCCTTCTCATCTGCCCCTTCGTGACCTATCTACAGACTCTTGATATTGCAATAAGCAAGCCATTCAAAGGTCATTTGTGCATGGAAATTAAGGACTACCATGAAAATAGAATGACAAGAAATCAGCATGGGAACATTGTGAAGCCTACTCTGCAAACATCGTGATTTGGATGAAGAATTCATGGGCTATAATCAATTTATTACACCAGAGTGCTGTTACCAATGCACTCCATGCAGGTTACATGGGTAAGAGTTGCTCATTTAATGAGAGCTCTTGAGAGATTGGGGCCAATGGTTCTAATGGAAATAGAGTCTCAAGAAATTCAGGATGGAATTCGGGGTTTGGAGAGTTATGATGATGTTCCAGAAGATGACTTAACTATATTTGAATAGATGTAGATTGTTGAACCATACTTTAAAAAAAACACATCCCCTGAAAATAAGCCCTAGGGTTTCTTCTTGAGGAAAAATAAATATAAGACCGTGTCTTATTTTCAGGGAAACAGGGTAATAATAACAACAAAAACCAAATGTGAAGACAATTTCAAAGACCCATGGTATTCTCTGTTCTCATCTATTTTGAAGTTTTATGGAAATGCAATTAAAAAAACATGTATTTCATCCATTTTAATGTATGTTGTTTCAAAGCACCTAGTCACATACCCCAAAGAGCTCTAAGCAAGTGTCCAAGCAAAAACTTGCAGATGAATATTTGTACATAGCACAGTCAGCAAAAGGTAAAAGCAACACAGGGACTCATCAAGGAATCAGTGGATAAACAACATGTTATATATCCGTACAATAAAATTTTTACTCAACCATAAAAGGGACAGGACAAAAAGGAGAAATGGAAACAGGAAAGACTGAGAGGCCATGGGAGAAGTGATGGCCCTCTGAGGGGATTGAAATGGACAGACTGGAGTAAAAGATGCATATATTGTTGAGTGAAAGCTGATGATCTTCTCGATGAACCATCACCTGAATTACATCAAAAGGGTTGTTTGTTTTTGTTTTTTTTTTAAAAGGAAGGTAACATTACATGTTACCAAATGGATGGAAGCTCAAAGCATCTTACTGGGTGAAAAACGTCCATGCAAAAGACCTTAGAGTGCAAATGCAATGTAGATGAGCTCTCTGGAACAGGCAAGTTCACAGAGACAAAATGGAGCCCAGCTGACAGTTCCTCTTGGGGTGGTTCAAAGGGTCCAGAACTAAATAGTGGTTATAGTTGTACTACACAATGGTTATCCTGAATTGTACTGTAACTGTAACCTCTAAAATAGATAAAATGATGAATTCCATGTGTATTTAACCCAATAAAATAAATTAAAAATAAGAGAGACGTGTTTAAATGAATCAATATATTCCAAGCGGTTATACAGCTTAAATATACACATCAGTTCTGAATGGATCTACTAAAGATAGATAGACATCTTTCATTAAGTGGAAGCAAGGTGGCATCACAACTGCGTTCAGGACACAATCTGAACATTTTAAGGTTGTTCTTCTATAAACAGTAGTCACGTTCTCTCAGCTGATGCTGCTTAGCAGCTAACTTTGTACTCCTGGAATTAACTGCTTTTATTTTTCCAGGGGAATGATAGAAAAGTCAAGTTCTGCATCCTATGTATCCATGTCAATCATGGAAAAAGACTCTTGCCTTTTGGAAATGGATATTTAGTTTAGTTCCTTTTGGAAATGGATATTTTCACAATTTATTCAAGATCTTCATTGTTACAGTTTCCAGAGACATCTACATATTGCTGATAATGAAACAGAATGTGAAAAAGAGAAAAAATTCTGCAGTGCTGTCTCCAACAACTCACACATTGGGAAAATCTGAGCAAGGGTAACAGTTTTTGTGGATATCAAAATAACACATGTCCAAATCAATTTTACTGCCAGCAATCTTAATTATTTACAAGGCACAATTTCAGTATATTGATGTTATCATAAAAGTAGAATTGTGTCCCCCGATGAGTTTGGGTGACACGGGGTTTAGTTAGCAGGCTCAGCTTCTCACAGAAATGTCTGCATCTGCCAGCATCTTTGTGGGAGAGAGATGTGGCAGTTTGCTTCCAAAGAGATGGACAGCCTTGAAAGGCGTTTAGGGCAATTCTACCCCACCCACAGGTTCACTTAAGTCAGGATACATTTCCTAACAGTTTTGGATTTGGTAGCGTGTCATCCGAGAACCATGACTGATGTTAACGATCTACTTGAATCTGATTGCATGTGCCCTTTCCTTAAATAAAGACAACCAATCATCATTCTCAAAACATTTGCTTTCTTTTTGAGCCTTTAGTATCAGCTCCTCATTATTTTATATCCCCCCCCCAATGGACTCTTGAGAATTTATAAGAAAAATGTCATGTCTTATACTGACCAATGTCTCCCTTCATCCACTTTTCTATTGTCCATCTCCTTGAAAGAGATTATATGTAGATCATTGTGATAGGTACCCCTTTCTTGCCCCCACCTTACCCTCACCCTTCTGATATCACTACTCACATTATTGTCCTGAGGGGTTTATCTGTCCTGGATTCCCTGTGTTTCCAGATCTTATCTGCACAAAAATACATGCTCTGGTCTAGATAGAATTGGGAGGATGTTGGGGGGGGGGGCATTAAAGAACTATATAAAAGTTGTATGTTTCACTAGTGCTATACTGCACCCTGACTGGTTCATCTCTTCCTTGTGATCCTTCTGTAAGGGGATGTCCAATTGTCTACAGATGGGCTTTGGGTCTCACTCCATCCTCCCCCTCATTCCCATTGATATGATTTTTGTTCTGGGTCTTTGTTACCTGATCCCAAAGACATCTCATTATTTCACAGGCTGATGTGATCCTTCCATGTGGATTTTGTTGCTTCTCAGCTAGCTAGCAGCTTGTTTGTCTTCAACCTTTTAAGATCCCAGATGTTATATCTTTTGATAGCCAGGCACCATCAGCTTTCTTGGCCACATTTGCTTATGTACCCATTATGTCTTCAGTGCTTGTGCCAAGAGGGTAAGTGTGACAGTCATCTGTTTATGTTAATTTTATGATTGAAATGTAGGGGTGGAGTCTAGCCTGTTAATCTGGAGAAAGCTATTGAGTAGCCAATGAGGCCTCTATGTGGGCATGGCTTTCTCCTGAGACTTCTGGGAAATCTCGCAATATTTCCCTGGTGAAGATGAGAAGCTATCTTCCCCAATTGTTGAGAGTTAGTCTTAGAGAGATGATGAATCACGGACAAGACAGCATCCGAGAGGCTGGAGGAGCCAGCAGAGAGACTATGCGACTTTGCCCTGATGGAGCCAGAACTCTGAAGCTGGGGCGGCCACATGGAGATCTCTGCCAGCAATGAGTTGCTTCTGTTGTTGATGGACCCTGAGCCCTGGAAGTGAGGAGACATGTGGGGACCCCTGCCAGCGCCGGGATTCTTCACCCACTGACCTGTGACTTCGTGAGGCAGAAGGAGACTTTATAGACTGATTTCAGGAATATGGGTTAATATTGGACTTATGACTTTGAACTGGACTGGGCTGGGATGTTTTCTTAATGTCCTGTTCCTCTCGTATATGAACCTTTTCTTTATATCCATATATGTGTCTTTGAATTTGTTCATCTACCTGGACTAACACAGTAAGCATCATCAAAATGCTTTGGGTTGTTAGACCGAAGTGCTCTTGTGCTAAATGAGTGCTTAAGTAGAAGCCCAATGTCTGTCTGCTATCTTAATA
This sequence comes from Nesogale talazaci, assembly GCA_004026705.1. NCBI lineage: Eukaryota > Metazoa > Chordata > Mammalia > Afrosoricida > Tenrecidae > Nesogale > Nesogale talazaci. Next base: position 49,439 of record PVJH01000231.1, on the reverse strand, counting down.
TTTACCATATAAATATATGTACATAGATCTAATTCCCTATTTTTATCTAGAAATATATTTACATATGTGCATGCCTGTATGTAGACCTCTATAAATATTCTTTGCCTCTTAGTTCTTTCCTCTATTTTCCTTTACTTTCCTCTTGTCCCACTATGATGTTCAGTCTTCACTTTGATTTCAGCAATTCCTCTTGGGAACATTGCCCTTGATCCAGCCCCAACAGGCATCCTATGCCCTCCTCGCCATTGATGTTAGATCACTTATTGTCCCTTGTCCTTGGCTTGGTGGATATCCCCTTCCTTTCCCCTGCATTGCCCTGTCTCTTGTTCCCCCAGATCTATTGTTCCCATTGTTTTCACCTCCAGATTGTTTATCCCGCCTATCTAGATAGATGTGCATAGACAATAATAAGCACAAAAATAAGACCAAGAAAACAAAACAACAACAAACAATGACAAAAATAGAAAAGCCTATAAAAGGTTCCAGGTTGCAGGGCTGAGCCCCGGTGGCATAGTGGTTGAGTGCGGGACTGTGGCCCACTGGCTTGGCGGTTCAAATCTAGCAGCAGCTCTCCAGGAGCAAGGCTGGGCCTCCCACTCCCACCAAAGGGCAGTGATACTCCCCCACCCCCACCCCCCCAAAAAAATAGTTCCGGGTCTATTTGTTGACCTTTGGGAATGTTTCTGGTCACGTCTCATGGGGTGTCATGCCCTGGCTCCAAAGTCTATTTTTGGTATTCCCTGGGAACTTCATTGCTTTGCTCTCCTCGCTGCTCTATTGTGCGTTTTTAATGTTTTGTCCCTGAGTGTTGGGGTCAGATCGCACTTAATTCCCACAATGTGCACAATAGGACAGTATCTCTTTTTAAGGACTGTGAGGAATCTTTTTAAAAGAGGAGTCTGAAAATAAGGGTGGGTGAAAAAGGGAGGACATTAGCTCATCTCCTGCCCAACTGGACTTGAGCTATTTTTAAACACGCCTCTGAAGTTGACCAAACCATGGTGGTGCCATGGGTAATGTATCAGAATGCTAACCACAAGACCAGTAGTTTGAAACCACTAGTCACTCCATGGGAGAAAGATGAAATGTTTATACTCTCATAAAGAGTTATCATCTCTAATACCCACATGGACTGTTATATCCTGTTCGATAAGGTCTCTAGAAGCCCAGATCAATTAGATGACAGTGAGTTTTGAGTGAGATGAGGCTGAATTGACTTGTCAGCAACAGGATAGGGCTTTGGGGTTACAGGCAGAAATCTACAAAAGGAGTTACAATGAACACCCCTGATGCCAAGATAGTCAACAGAAACAAGCAAGACTCCCAAAGCATGCCAGGGCTGAGCAGTGCACACAGGCTCCCTGGGAAATGCCACTGGTTTGAGAGCTAGGTAACACACTTCTGAGGACTTCCAGAAATCACGTGAGAGACTTTTCAAGTGTCAAAGTTCCAGCTCCATCAGTGTGTACACTGTGCTTACAACAACTAAGCACTTATGCCAACATGGCCTTATTTTACATGATAAATTAGAGAAATCTGTGGAAATGTGGGTTAATGTGCCTCTGCAAGTCCCTTTTCCCCAAGCCAGTTCTAATCTCTTCTCCTCCTGTGTCCTGATTTCCCACCTAGATTCCCCAAATAATGTAGATAATTAATAGTCTACATTCCCAGACTTTTTTTTAACAAGCGAATATATACAGAAATAAAACAATTTCCCTAATCCTTTACAGTCTTTTTGCCTAAATTATTACCTCCTGCTGAAAGGAATGTAAGAGAATATGAATAACGTTTACTGAGCCAGTGTGCTGTTACACATATAAATGCTGCCAAACTATGACTCTGCTAGCCATAGATATTGTAACTCCCACCAAACATTGGATGGAACCATGCAAGTAGAGTGTATGCCACGAATGTGGCAAAATGGTCAGCTTTGCCATCTTGTTGGGTTTAAAATAAGCCATCTCAGAAGCAGAAAGAGGAGAATCTCATAGCCATCAAGAAAAAGAATCAAGCGTACAATGCATCCTTTGATTTGGATTCCTGCATGGAACTTCTTCCATTCAGCAGACAGGCAGACAGAGGGCAGTGACACTGGAGAAGCAGAGTGAAATAGGAACCAAAGTACCAAGAAGACATGGCAGAAAAGCAGTGGGTTTACACACCCATAAAATTAGTCAAGCTGAGAATCTTTGGGTAGGGAACCTACTGGCAGAGTGAGGTGTTCCCAATCACTTAATCTGGGGAGCTAGGGTTTCTAACTCACATAGCTAGAGTCAAACTCCTCTCAGTTCAGTTTATGGTGGAATGGTGTATCCTTTGGTTACTTATCGGCAGTGCTAAAGGAACTTTGTAACACCTGCCAGAAGAGGACAGAGGTCAAGGAGCAACGTGGCTGAGAGATTTAGGACCCGAGAGGAGTCTGTCTAACTGGAAGAGCTGGTTCTGAATTATAGCCTAAAAACTTCCCTAATAAACATCATAATTGTTCTTTGTAGGGCTTCCAATGAATTATTAAAACCAACAGAGAAGTAGAGCATGCTTTGGGAGGGATGGTTGGTGTCAGAACTGGTAAAGAAGACTGGAAGGTGGGAACATGTCCAACCTCCATCTCATAGGAGTCCCCCAAGAGCTGACGCGATGGTGACTTTTCTTCTTCCCCCTTGTGAAGTCAGAAGAATCCAGAAATAGTCCTCATGCCATTTTCACAAATACATTACTTTCTTTTTTTATTCAAAAAAGGAAAATTCATATTCCTGACCCTTTTCGTTGCACTTCCTAAATCATCCATGGGTTTCTTCTTCTCCTTCCTCCCCCCTCCCTTGCCTTCCCCTTCCTATCTGCTCTTCTCCTCCTCCTCTTGCCTCCTTGAACCCCATATTTTATCATGTTCAGATAGTTTTTAAACTTCCCTTCCCAAAATAATTTTTTCCAATTATGGAAAAAATCCTAAAATTATTTACATTGTTTTTATTTGATACAATGGGTTGGATTTTTAATTAATAGTGTGTGTTGTAGGTAACCTAAAAATGCCCATTTTATAAACATGCTTTTGAGATATTAACTCAACCAGGCTACCATAACATTTAAGTGACAGAGTCAAGTAGTAAAGAGAGCAGTAAGTTTCCAACCCACTATTTATTTCCTTTTTAATTAATTAAGGGCCAACCCACTCTTGTACTGCACTAGTTGAGTGAAATCAGACTTCCTGACTCTCCCAGAAGACCAAGTTTGCTCAAAAGAAAAAAAGATGTGTAGCTACAGCCTTTTTGATTTTTTTTTTGTACCCACAAGAATTTATAAAAGCTACTCAAGCAGCAAGTGAAAAATGAATCCACAGGTCACACTTCCAGTCCAATGTAGAGAGACCAGAGGTTTGAACTAAGTAGTGGAAATAATAGCAACAGAAGAGGGGGGCGATTAAAAATGGTTTTATATTCCATGACAGTCCATGTCAAAAAGTATTCCATAGAAAATAAATAAGTTCTATCCATTGAGTAACAAAGAGGGTTTAAAACAACAAGGAGGTGAAAGGTAGAGATAGTTCCCCACTGAGCCCCAAAACATCATTGGTAACTTGCGTGCTTCATGGAAGTGCACATAGGTAGTGGTAGTTTTGTGTGTTTCTGTAGATAATGGCCCATCTGGGAATCACTCAGTGGAAGAACCCTTAAGAGAAGAATAAAGGGAGACAAAGGTAGACTCCATGTTGTGGCCAAACACACATAACCTGTAACTTTGCCTGACAGTTGTGTGTTGTCATTAGTTTCTGTTGAGTACATTTCAACTCATGGAGACCACACATATACGGAATGACCCCACCAACCTGTCAGCAGCAAGTGGCCAGACCTGTCCTGAAGTGTGTTCAAGCAGCCGATCCTCCAGTTAACAGCCCAGTGCTTACCTATTTGTGCCACCCAGCGTTTCCAATAGTCACTCGTGCAATGTTGTGTAGGCCTTCCAATCAAATGCGACTAGGAGTGACTGTGTCTACAACAGAACAGAATGCTGTCTGGTCCCCTGCCACACACGCTGTTGTGTTTTCACCGATGCTTGTAGTCACTGTGTCCATCGATCTTTTTAAAGGTCTTCTTTTTTGTTGACCTTCTACTTCGCCAAGCATGACATCCTTGTCTAGTGACTGATTAGTCCTGATAGCAGCACGAGCATGAAGTGTGGTCACCCGCACTTCCAAGTGGCATCCTGGTGACCCTTCCTCCAAGTCCGAGTGCTTTCTTTCCCTCGCAGCTCATGGTACTCTCCACATTGTCCACTGGCACCATAATTTCAATGCATTGACATTTCTTCAGTCTTCATTGCCTGACCTTCATATACATAGAAAGTAACTATAAATACCATGGCTTGGGGCCCAAAGGCATATCCTATCCACCCATCCCCCTCTTCCTCAAAAGAAAAAAAAATGACAGATTTCCCCAAATAATGATCTTCCTAGGGTTTACAATCCTGCAGATCATTATACGATAGTCTCATCTTTCTCCCACAGAGCAGTTGATGGGTTTGAACTTCCCACTTGCAGTTAGCAGCCTAAGACTGCACCTCTTAGGCCACCAGGTTCCTTCCTTTCCTCATAGCACAGGGTAAAATTGTAAGACTAAGAGTGAAAGTACTACTAGTCTTGACCTTGCCCCCACTTGTACCTTTGTTATTCCTATGAAGTAAATTAATTCTATGGGTGTGTGTGTCCTTTTGTCTTAAAAGAGGCAATTGTACTTGGTCATATTTAAAGCCGGTACAACTATCACCATTTCTAATATTCAAAGAGCCCCCCAGTTCTCCCTTTGCTGAGGAAATCACCGCCTTTCTAAAAGAAATTTCTGACTCTAACAATTTTTCTAATCTAAAATTTATTTTTCTGAAACCCTGTCTAAATTTATGCTTAAGATATAGATAGATGATAGATAGATTGATACATAGATGATAGATAGATGAAGATGATAGATAGATAGATGATAGATAGATAGATAGATAGATAGATAGATAGATAGATATGTAAAAGTAGATGCACCAAGGGTTTGGATTTCTTATAGCTATTGATTTCTTAAGAAAGTGATTCTTACCCTTCAGGCAAAAAGAGATTCTTGGTCCTTCCTCAGCACCGTAGTTGGTTAATCCCTCTCTAAGACACAATGCTTCTCTAACCTTGGCACAACACACTTTTCCCCCTTTCTCCCATTGTAAGAGCTCTCTTAAGTCTTGTTTGTAGAATAATGAAGAAACGTCGCTGTCTGCAAGGCTGCTTGTCACCGATGAATATACTCCATCAACATGCCGTCACTTCATCTTGTTTAGGCTCATCGACTGCTTTGTAGAAGGACGCTGATGTCCACATCTATCTCCTTGAGACAGGGAGAGAAACGAATCCTTTTTCCTGTCTGAAAAAGAGCTGACAAGCTTTTAGTAGTGTTTATCTTCATTGGAGGGGGATAACCTTGAAAATGAAAGTTAAAAGAGACTGATAACAATTAGGTCCACAATCTTCTTTCCACTACGACTGTCGGCTTCCTTTTCTAGTTTACCAAGTATTCTTTTGCCCACATTTATTTGCCTCAAATTAAAAGTTGTACTTGTTTATGGTATGCAAATGCATCACTCATATGACAGTTTCATACCCTCTCAAAAAAGTGTCCATCTCCCTGCCAGGAAGTCAATTCCGACTAAGAGTAACCCCGTGGGTTTCCAAAACTGTGTATCTTTACAGGATTAGAAGTCTTCATTTTTTTCCCCGGGGAGTGGCTGTAGCTGAAAAATGCTATTCTTGTGGCAGCCGAACACAAAATCCACGGTGACCCCAAGGCTCTTCCACCAACAAGGTTCAAATCTGGGAGCTGACAGCTTATTTCTACAGAGACCTCTTTGCAGGAGGGACTAACTGCAGTGTCTTAGGAAAGCATTCATCCTAACAGAACAATACTCTAGGCACAAACTAGCCAGCCACAAAGCCTTGGTCACCAGTGAAGAACATTGTTTCCGAATCCAGTGCCCAGCTGTCACTCTGGCCCCAGACTAAGCTCCCCACGGTTCTATGTTTGAGGCATGGGGGTGAGGACTTCACGGGCAAAAACTAAGTGTCCGTCACAGCAGAAGGGAGATACAGATGTCCCCCCATCCCCTCCGTGGAGCAGAGCAATGAGACCATGGAGCACCAGGGTTCCCTGCTGTGAGAAACAGCTACCAAAAGGATTAAAGTAGTTTCAAGCACATCTGACTCTCTGCCTCAGGACCCACAGATACACTGGAGGGTCACTCAGGAGGGCTGGGGTCCTGCAAAAGCTGAAGTAGAATGTTGCCTATGGCCTTGACGCTCCTCTCCCTTCTCCACTATTGTTTCCTGCCACCCTCCCAGGGCTTTTCCATGACGTGCTCAGTCAAGTCAGAGCCTGTGGCCAGACGGAATCCTGGAGACGTCGGCAATAGTAGGTCGAAAGGGCCTCTGAGACAGAATTATATTGGCCGATCCCATCTCTGTGGCTAGTTGGTGCTGGCAAGACTCTGAGGACCAATAGAGTCCATGAGTCAGCAGCTGTCCACAAGGGACTGTGAGTGCTTGTTTTCAATGGGCGCTGAATGCAGTCAACATGTCATGGTGGGCCTAATCCATGTAGACAAGCCTGCTCTGGGCCTCAATTGCTTCACAGTAATGTCTGAAAGTTGCACTACCTAGTCTTGGCTCAGAATTTGACTTACGTCCTCAGTGTGCTATTCTAATAAATGCATGCCATTTCATGTACCTTTTTCATAACCATTTACATGAAGCTAATGATCTTACTCATGAAAGTTTTGGGTGTGAATCACTTTCTATCTTTTCATCTCCAACCTCCACAAAATAATTATTACATCTAATAGATATGCCAGGCAGTAGAATTGAACAGTGTAAATTATAACTTTCACCTAAAAGAGCACTATCTAAACAAAAATCCTAAGACTCCATAACAAGCTTTTAAGATGATTGGACTGTAGCCTGGGGCTGGCCTGAGAGTAACAAGTCACAAAGCAATTTTTGAATTGAAAATTAATGAAATAAATGGAATTCAGCTGGGTTTTTTTTTTCTTTGTTGGATGGCTAAAAGCAAAAGCAAATTCACTTTACCACTTTGAGTCGATTCTAACTCAGAGCGACCCTGTATGTTTTTTCTGAGCCCGTAAATCTTTACTGAGGTTGACCGCCTCATCTGTCTTCCGTGCAGCAGCTGGTAGGATTCAACGGCCTAATCACTAACTTATAGCACCACCGGAGCTCACAGATGCACCAAGAAGGAGCTTTGAAGGGTTTTTTAAAGTACTAGGTTCAAATCCTTTCCCTTTTACAATGTGTAATGATAAGAAAAATAAAATAAAGATTTTAAAGTCATATCTCTCTGGACTGCCCTAGTGATTAGATTAGATAAGTATGTAAATCATCTAGTATAGTATTGGGTTCAAAGAAGATATCAAATGGGGCTTAACTTTTAAGAAGTCATCAATGATGGTTTATGACTACATGCAAGGAGAATTCAAATATTAGCTTATGTCCCTTCTCTGAGTGAATATGATGAGGAAAGAGCCAATTTAATAGACGTCTCAGTCTTTCAGGCATTTCTTCAGCCATATTATGGGACCAAGACAGGGGCATCCACAACTCAGGGAAAGCCAGAAATCTCTGACTCTCCTGATGTCTTTCTTTCTCTGGGACAAGTAAGCAGCTTCTCTTCACTTTCCACTAACCCAAATTACCCAAACATACTGTTTTCATCAAGGCTGAATTGTCCTGGTTAGTTTCTGAAACTGTAAACTTTTAAGGGATCAGAAAGCCTCATCTTTCTCCCAGGAAGTGGCTGGTGGCTTTGAACTGCTAACCATGCGTTAGCACCACCATGGCTCAAAGCAAGAGTGAAATACTCATCATTGTGTCCTTTGGTCTGAAAGAAAAAAAATCATGTATTTTGTTTATTCTCAGAAAAATTCAGAGCTACAGTGTGTGAGTGGGGGAAGGACTCTTTAAATTGAAAAATCATAATAAAAGTTTATTGGAATGTTTTCCTGACATGCATAGAACGATATTATTTATCTGTTTCCCCAATTTGAACCTAGAATTTAAGCAAACCTACAACATCATTTTCTAAGGCTGTCTTACGTACAAGAATTAAGATGAAAGATGAACTTCTTTATCCCCAGCTATGTGTTTTTTCTATTGCAAAATGTACTGCTTTAACATTGCTACTTCTAATTCCCTACCTGAAGGAAAGGCTTTGTTCCCCCATGACCAAATTCCTATTGATTGGTTGGTGATGAGCTGGTAAAATCTTGATGAGAATGCCATCTAGGCCTTCAGTGTCAAGATCAAGGAAAGCATATAAAGAGACGCCTTTCATCCTGTCCTGGAGTCAGCGCCTTAGGTAATCACTTCGTGTCCAGAGGCGATGAGCCCCTCAGAGGAGGTGCTGCAACTTGGGGAACTCTGCCCGGAGCTTTGTCAGCTCATTAAGGAGACGGTCTCCCACAAAGTGACTGCGGAACACAAGAACTAAAAGGAATCAAATGGTTTTCTGCGGAGACAGGGTCAGCGAGATCAGAGCCTGCACCTTGAAATAAATCCGATGCTGAAGAAGTAAACAAAGCCGCTGAACAGATTGGGTGCAAACATGGTGCTTTTATCTGTCAGGCAGCAAAGCGGCCGCCTCTCTCTTGAGCAAGCAGACCTGGCGTTTCTGCAGTGCTATCTTATCGCGTGGAGGGTCATCTGTCCCCCTCATTTGCTGGCCTGTGTATTCTCAGAGAGCAAGGACTCAGAGGAATGTTCCCCTTCCACTCGGCTGCGACGTGTTTCCTTTCATATGGTGGGTGTTTGATGTCAAAGAAGAAGACAGGAACAAAAAACCCTATCTTCTTGAGAAATGTATAATGAGAACCGTCCTTCCTTTCTTAGACAACTGAAAGCCACAATAGACAATAAGGAATGGACGAAATTCGAGATAGAAAAGGCTTAAAATACAGGAATAAGGTGATGTTTAGAAGCACCTGAGTGACAAACATTGTGGCAGATAATTTGCACGCAACATCTCAATGAACCCTTCTATTAACATCAGGAGTCATATATTCCTATTCCTTAAAAAACAACAACAACAACAAAAACACACCACTAAGTAAAGCAATTGAGACTCAGAAAAACTGACTAACCCATGTAGCTGAGAAGCAACAAAGCCCACATGGAAGAAACACACCAGCCTATGAGGTATCGATGGGATCCAGTACAAGGCATCAAAGGGGAAGAAAAGTCATATTATTGTGCATGAGGGGGAGTGTGGAGTGGAGACCCAAAGCCCATCTATTGGGAACTGGACAACCTCTTACAGAAGGGTCACGGGAGACGATGAGCCAGTCAGGGTGCAGGATAGCACTGATGAAACATACTTTCCTCTAGTTCTTTAATGCTTCCTCCTCCCACTATTACAATCCCAATTCTGCCTTACAAATCCCACTAGGCCAAAGAGCATACACTGGTACAAATCAGAGCCAGAAACACAGGGAATCTAGGACAGATAAACCCATCAGGGCCAATAATGAGAGTAGCGATACCAGAAGGATAGAGGACAGGTTGGGTAAGAAAAGGGGAACCAATCACAATGATCTACATATAATCCCCTCCCTGGGGAACAGACAGTAGAAAAGTGGGTGAAGGGAGACATCCGACAGTGGAAGACATGAAACCAGAATAATCATTTGTAAATTTTGAAGGACTCATGAGGGAGGGAGAATGGAGAGGAGGGGAAATATGAGGAGCTGATACCAAGGGCTCAAGTAGAAAACAAATATTTTGAGAATGAGGATGGCAACAAATGTACAAAATGTGCTTAACACAATGGATGGATGTATGGATTGTGATAAGAGTTGTATGAGCCCCCAATAAAATGATTTTCAAAATTAAATAATGCCTGAGAAATGAACAATAAAACTACTAAAGATTTTAAAAGTATATACTTTTAGTTAATGTTTTCACTGTCCTATTGAACTGTAGATGCTCTACCACCAACTGGATCACTATGACACTCCCAGGATGAAATTTTTCTCTAAATATTTACATCAATTGAGTCATTTTTCTTCATCATATTGCTTATTATATTTTACATTTAGCCTTGACACATCACTTAATCTCATTTGATATCTGACTTTTTTTTTATATCTGACTTTTAAATACCCAAACAGGTTTCCGCATACACATTATTTTCTGTAAACTTACTCTTTAGGAGTTATTCTTAAAGGAGTGACTATGCTGCCAGGTCAAACTTTGTTGAATTTAAAACTTAAAGAATAAGAATGTATTCCTAAATATTCATCCTCAGTGTTTCAATGGCATCTTCTGGCATCCAATTTTCAAAATCTACCCAAGTCAAAATCTTATGAGTTAAGGAGATGTGCAAAATTTCTTGAAATTAAATTTCTAAAATGGTGGGGTGTGGGGAGGAGATACATATAGCCAAGCGTATATTTGAGGGCAATTTTTTAAAGTAAGCTTATTTTAAAACATTGCTAACAATTCTACTCGAATGAAATAATCTGGTACAAAAAGCACCTAAGGTATTTTACATTTAGTGTAAAGTTAATGTGGGGAGAAAAGGTTTTTTACTTTCAAATACCAAGTGGAAAGAAATTCTGTGATGATAACAAATGTACAAATGTGCTTGACACAATGGATGGATGCATTGTAAGAAGAGTTGCACAAGCACCCAATAAAATGATTTTTTAAAATAAAAAATATTTGTCTTACAGAGCTAAAGAAAAAGAAATTCTATTTCAATAGTTGCAGGATGGCATGATTCAATGGAATAAACATGTCTCCTTATGGATGATGTTCTCTTCCATCTATTTTATATTTGATAAACTCCTAGTAAAAAATACAATAGATAAATAGATAAAGCAGCTTTAAAATAGGCCACACTAATCTTTCCGTTTTCAAAAGTTTTGAATCAACTGTTTCCAAAATTGTGACCGTAAAGTTTTACAGAAGCAGCTGTTCTCTTGGAAGAGCTGATGGATTGGAACTGCCGATATTGTGATGAGCACCCAACCCTTCACTCCCCATGCCACTCGAGCTTCATTACGCAGTCTAACCTAATTGTCATTGGGATCTCTGCAGAAGGTGGAGGGTGTAGAAGACAAAAGTGATATGAGGACAAAATGGATGAAAATTTCCAGAAAATTATAAATCTCGCGGATACAAGAAGTATAAGAATCACATGTAATAATAAAGTGCACTTTAATAATACAGTGCAAAAAAAATCAGTGATGAAGATAAATCTTCAGCACACAGAGAAAAAAGGACATATTCATAAAAATCACAAGTCAGGGTGACATTAGATCTCTTCTTGAAAATAAGACAAGCCATAAGATAGTGGAATAATATTTTTAAAGTACTGAAAGAATAAAACCACAGCCTGGAATCCTAAACTCTGAAAACAGCTTCCGCAAAGGTGAAATAAAGACTTTTTATCACGTTTCAAATCAAAAAATTTATCATTGATGCACCCACACTAAAGCAAATGTTAAAGTCTTTCTGACCCAAAGAAATGTACACAAGATGCAAATTATGGATCTGTACAAATGAAAGACACTAAACATAGTAATGCTTGAGTGAAAATGTGAGAATATTTCACTTATCATCTCTTTTTTTTAGTAAATCATTTTATCGGGGGCTCATACAACTCCCATCATGATCCATATAGACATCAATTGTATGCAGGCCACATTTGCACACTCGTTGCCATCATCTCTCTCAAAACATCCTCCCTCCACGTAGACCCCCAGTACCAATTCCCCATATTTCCCTTCCCCCTCCCCCACCCCTCCCCCATGAACCCTTAATGATGTACAAATTGTTATTACTTTTTAATATTGTACTCTGTCCAATGTGTCCCTTCATTCTATCATATCTCTTAATGACAACTGACTGCTTAAAGAAAAAAAATTGAAAGATTTATAGTCTATGTTAAAAAAAGATTTATAGCACATGTAAAAGTAAAATGCAAAGATTAGGGTAAAGACTAAGTGGGGAGAAAAAGAAATAAATATTTTTTTCATCATATTGCATCACTTGAAGGCAAACTATAATAAGGTAAAAAAGGACTGAGCCCTGGTGGCATAAGTGGTTGAGTGCAGGACTGCGACCCGTGGGCTTGGTGGTTCAAATCCAGCAGCGGCTCTCAGGAGCAGTGCTGGGTAGCTCCCAGGACCAGTAGAGGCAGTGATGCCCACAAAAGAAAAAAAAAAGGTTAAAAAAAATGTATGTAACCTCCAACAAAAAAAATGTATGTAAACTCTAAAGCCACCACAACAATAACAAAACAAGTTATATAAGTCAAAGTTACCATTCAAAAATTCAATTAAACAATAGCTTTAAAATTGTTCCATGAAAAAATTCAATTAAGCAGCACTCATTTAGATGCTATGGATTTAGCAATGCTCAAAAAAAAATAAAACATTCTGTAATTATGATCGAAAATGGTTTCAATGTAGGCCCATGGTTAGAGCAAATAATTTTCACTCAACCTCTAAATTTAAGGTTGGAAGTTCAAAATCACTCAGCAATACCCCCCAAAAAAGCATTATCCCATCAATGAAACACTGTGGGCCTATTCTTCTCTGTGACACATGGAGTCAAACTGAGCCAGAATCAACTTGACAGCAGTGGATTTGGTTTATGGTTTATCTTTCAACTTAGATAAATGGCTTTCCCTTCAAGATCACACACTGATGCTTATTCTTCTAGGTCACAACATGGAATACTTTACTTCTTTGAATCCCTTGCATATTAGATTCAGCTAAGGATCATAGATCTTAAGTTGAGCCTTTCTGGCGAGATACCCCGAGGTTTCCCCAAAGCCTCAGACTCCCAAGATGACTTACTGTGTTATTTCTTTACAGACTCAGAATTACAGTCTACTTTCTTTTCCCCTGGGATGATCCACTCAGGATCAGGCAGATGTTCCTTGATAAACAAATGGAAAGTGAGATTGAGACTCAACTTTGTTCTTTGTAACAGTCCTATAAGTACAGAACTATTATTATCACCATTTCACTTGCAAACCCAAAGCACAAAGGGATCACAGCTGAAAAGATTAATCCTACAAATTACAAAGTACTGGGTAAGCGTTCACCTAGAAAAATTAAACTCAGCAGCTAATTAATGTATTTTATTCCAGCAACAAGAAAGTAGCAGATGTTTCCCATCCTGCTGTCATACTCCAAATTAGGAGAATCCATTTACTTCAGCAAATAATTATGGACTGACGACCATGTGTCAGGCACTGTACTAGGTATTGGAAATACAAACAAAGAGTAAATCTTGGACCTTATCAAGGAACTCACAGAATAGAAGGGAAGGTTTTTGGTTTGTTTTTTTAAGGAGAGAGGGAACTATCACCAAGTATAAAAAGGAATAAAGGGTATCACATAGATTCCAAAGTCTTTTTGACCTCAAAAGAAAATTAATACCCCCTACTCCCACCAGGGCAGTGATGCCACACAAAAAGAAAGAACGGAAGGAAGGATGGAAGGAAGAAATTTAATATTCAGTTACACATTCACTGGAAGAACAACAGAATGAGAAAAATGCAATGAGAATCTGAGTGCTAAGAAACAATGAGAAACTACATAAAACTGAATTTATGTCTTTATATCTTTTCAGTGGTTTCATATAAGATCCCAGATTTGAAATATGCAAAGGGTGGTAATAAGCAAGTTAATAAGCAAGATAAATGGTTGTGCTATTACTTTATTTTATCAAATAGTTTTAAAGATGCATTTGAGCTTTCTTGTTCCTCACATATCTCTACAAATGGAAAAATCTAACTTCTGGGCCAATATAATCAAACCTGGAACTATTCAACCCTTGACAAATACCCAGAGTGCAAGTAGAGTAGTTAAATTGAATTACTGGTTTCTATCAACGATGGAACCAGGCAATTCATTAAAACGCTCCAGGTTTTAGTGTAGAAAAATTGAGATGCATTTTCTTATCTGGTGCTGCTGGTGTTCTTTCCTACGCTGAACAAAGAAAGCTTATAAAATCAATAGTTAAAAAAAAGCACTGTGTTCCTTAATTTGCCGAATTACTCATTGAATTTTTTTCCCTGAATTCTTCAGGAGGAATTTCTGAGTGGGCCAGAATATCACGAAACTTGAAGTAAAATAATTCCATTTTAACATCATTGTCTCTTTTTATTACTAGTGATATCCATTTGTTAACTGGTAATCAAATGAACAAATTGCTTTAATTTATTTAGTTAGTTAGTCAATCAACCATCTATTATTAAGGGCCAACATTTTCTCCAGGTGCTAGGGTAAGGGGGCTATGACTAGGAGCTAAACAATGTTATTTCTGTGGAGCTTATGTTCTAGTGAGAGGGAGGAATAATAATTTTTAAAGTAAATATGTACTGTGTTACATGGTGCTATTGTTTGTCTTAGTGTTCAGGATATTTTTGTTTTGTCTGAGATGTGTTCACAAACCATTCATCTGGACCTAAAGTCTTTCTAAATAAAGCACTCACCATGTCTCTTTAAAAGTCATGATTTGTGTGTGATTTTAACCAGGGATACCATTAAATATGGTTTTCTTTTTTCTAAAAGCAAAGTTTTAGGATAGTAGTTGGAAGAAAGCAATTTTAATTCATTATTGTGGAGAACAGGAGAATTTGACAAAGGCTTCTCATCTAGCTTTTGTGAGAATTAGAGAAATATTTGGGGACCTTGTTTTTGCTTTGTTTCTTTCATTTACCACTAGATATGGTATTGAAATTTAAACAAAGATGTGTGCTTAACCACATTCTGAAGACAATGGTGATGACGATTATGGTCCTAAATACACAATCGGATTTTCTCTCTTATACCATACAAAACATAAAAGAGTACAACTGTGTTCTATCTACCCAATTCTTAGATTTGGGAACCTCGTCAAGTGTCAGAAAATAACTCCCTGACATTTGGTATAGCTAAATACACAGTGACATCTGCCTAGATCAAGCCTAGGGGGAGAAAAAAATGCAGTAAGAAATGCTCAATGATTTTGTTTCTTAAACCCAGCAACAAAAACAGCTGGATACATATGAAATCATAAATAATTTTTACCAAAAACCCAACTATCTTCCTGATGTCTTTTGTTTTTGAAGACCATTAAAATAATATAATCATTTTATAGAACCTACAGAATATATCCAGCACTATTAGTGCTATCTTGATATTAATTCTGTGGTAGGTTATTTATTGATATAGATTGTTATTCAAATATTTAGATTATTATATAAAACTATATGGGAGAAAAGATAATTTCATTTTTAAAATGAGTAATCAAGGTTTCAAGGTTTGATTTCTACTCTGCTGCTAACTGTGACCTTGAGCAAATCACTTAACCTCCTGGTGACTTAATTTGTACATCTACAGAGGCGGAAGCTACCACCTCCCTTATTTACAGAGAAGATGAGGATTTCCTTAATGTAGTAATTAGTGGGACTCTATCATTTTGGTAAAATTCTAACTCAGCTGGAAATCTGCACAGATTGAATTTATAGGGAATCCTAATGCTGAAATAACTACTAATGCAGTTTTTTTAAAGGAACTATCCGAGTGTAAAATTGGCAAAATGTTTCCCTTGGGCTCAACAAATGAGTTTACTTTGTTGAAGCAAATCAACTCACTAGATCAGTCTGTAGGACAACAGAGTTCAAGGTCACAGGAGTAGTTCCCTTATTAGTCAGCCACCTGTAGACACACACATACACACACACAAGATTGAACTGTAACTTGCATTACATTCTTGACCACATCTTAATCAACTGCGTAACTGGTATATAGCATAGGTCACAAAGGGCTTCAGCCTAAGAATGGGGAAGCCTCACAATACTTTCATCACCATTACCAAGAAAAGCATGTCAATGCCCAAATTTTGCTAAATGTATTGGTCCAAAAAATTGTCCTTGGGTCACAACTATAATGTAGGCTTCAAAATTGTGGTTTTATATATTTCCTTTGTTTCTGAGTGTCTGGAACCTGGAACAATACTTAGTACAGAATAAACAGTGGATAACTGGTCAGTGAATTAATCACTTTCAATCACGTATTTGGAAGACTCTTTCTATTTCCAAAGGAATTATAGAATTTTCCAGAATAGAATTATCTAAGAAATTTATCAAAGAATATTATGTTATGTAATATAAAAATTGAAAAAATGAAAAAACTATTTAGAAATAAACAATTGAGGACAATCCAGAAGCATCTCTATTCATCATGAAACTTAAAATTGGACTGCCAGTTGTTCTTTGCCTACAAACTTCCTGATTTACACCTGCTGACTTAGTCTAATTAGAACTAATCTCCTGTTCATTCATTCTCAAAATACTCTTGCTTGGAACAGTAGAATATATGATTAACTTTATCTACAGACTTAATGATCTAAATAGTCCTGGCAAGTTGATTTTCTCTAAGTCAGGCTAAAACTGAATCTTGACATAATTCATTAAAAGGTCCAGTAATAAATACCAAAATGTACTGTAGTATAGGGGGGAAAATATTAAGCTAGAAGTTAATAAGCTTGAAATAAAAGCTAAAGTGTGCCTACTAACTAGATGACTTTGCAGCAACATATTTGAATCAATGTCATTTTACCAACTGAAAATGGCAAGATATTTCTATGATCATTGTTTATCTCTGGATTTTATGTTTTATTATTTTTGAAATATAATTCTGGCATATAATTTCATTTTTAATGCATAAATGACTTCTAAGAACCATTCGATCTAACCCTGAAATTATAGTTAACTTATCAAAGTCTTTATTAACTACAGTTCATTCTAAGATAATAAAAAATTAATACTAAATAAAATAGGGAAAAAATAAACAATATATAATTTTGGGGATTTTTCAAGAGAGATGGATGCTCTGGATAGGACACTGCGATGTGAGGAGAGTGAGAAAAGAATTGAGTTACAGTAAAGCCATCCACTTTGGGTATTTCTATTGTATTAGATAACTAAGACAAATTTTAGTGCCCTGAGTGGGGTGCTACTCTAGCAGATGCCTAAAATGTGGAATCAAACAGTTTTGGAAATGAGCTTTGGAAATAGGTGCTTGAGGAGTTTGGGTGTGACTAGTAATAGAAGCTTAGCTTAAGTTGCCTGGAACCGACTGGTGGTGGTTTTAAAGGTTGTCAAAGATAATTCTAGTGATGAGTCAAGAAAATGAGAAGACAGTGCAGATCAAAAAGCAGCAGTAGGCAAGTGGCAGCAGCAGACTCAGGAGACCAGAGCAAGATAGTGCAGGAGCTGAAACCCTGAGCAAGACAGCTGAATGCTTTGGGGCAGTAGCTTCCTGGTAGCGTTTTGTGTGCACTTGTCAGTGAAACTAAGGTTGGCTGACCTATGGAGTAAAAGAGCAGAGCACCTGTGGATTAAGACTCATTGACAGAGTGAGGTGCCTTTATGCACTTCTCTAGAAGGCTAAAAGTCTTAGGAATACTTCTCAGAGCAATTCAGAGACTAGAGCATCATACAAGAATCAATGGTTTGGGGCCCAGAAGACTAAGGAACACAGAAGCAGACCACCTTCAGTTAGGCTGGGCTCTCAAAGGGACCACATCCTTCTAGGTTTCAAAGAGTCAAATCTTCACCAATTTGGTTCAGGATTGTCAAACTGCTCTTCACAAATGGCTGGGGAAATGAGAACAGATCCTCTACCAAAAACTGAAGGCACAGAGCAGAATAATGGGGCTTGTCACAACCTACACAGCCTAGGAGGTAGGATTGTTATTCAGCTGGACTAGAAGAATAGGATCATCTGTGAGGGAGTGAAATTTCTTAATATGATTCCTTTACTCAACTCTGTGTAACTCCCACTAGAATTTATGATTGGATGGGGAAATGCGAAAGAAAAAGGGTCATTTTGTTTTCATTACCACTCTGCTAGTTAAAAGCATGAGCTATCTTTTTTTTAATCATTTTATTGGGGGCTCATACATTGCCCCCATAAATACATACATTGTGCCATGCACTTTCACATACCTGCTGCCATCACCATTCTCCAAATATCTGCTTTTCCATTTGAGCCCTTGATATCAGCTTCTCATCCTTTCCCCTAAATCCTTGCTCCCCCCCCCCACCAACCCTCAATACTTTATAAATGATTATTGTTTTGTCATATATTAACATCGCCCAATGTCTCCCCTCACCCACTCCTTCAATGTCTGTCCTCCCAATAGGAGATTATGCATAGATCCATGTGGTTGGCTCCCCCTCTCTACCCCACTTTCCCTCCACCCATCCAGTAGCTCCATTCTTACTACTGGCCCCAAGGAGTTCATCTGTCATGGGTTCCCCATATTTCCAGTTTCCCTCTCTACAGTGTATCTCCTCCAGGCCAGCTGGATTTGTAAGGTAGAATTGGGACCACAGTGGTTGGGGGGAGGAAGGCTTCAGGAACTAGAGAAAGTTTTATGCTTCATCACCACCTCCCATGACTCCCCTGTAAGAGGGTGTTCAATTGTCCACAAGTGGGCCTTAGGTTCCCACCTGCTCTCCCCATCATCCGTAGTGATGTGATTCTTGTTCTTTGATGCTTGATATCTGCTTCCTTTGACCCCTCCTGATCACACAGGCTAGTGTGCTTCTTCCAGGTAGGCTTTGCTGCTTTTGATCTAGATGGCCACTTGTTCACCTTCAAGCCTTTACGATCCCAGATGAGCTATCTTTGAAGCTATCTTTGAAGCAGCAGAGAGAGAAATTCTGTGGAACTTTGAAGAACATGTCTAAGGGCTCTTTTTAAAGAGGTAGAAGCAACTGAGACCAGATGCACTAGAGACTGTGGTAAGAAGATTTAAAGAAGCAGTGGCAAGATTATGTGCTACCTTTTCATCTGGCCTGAACCGCTAGGGCTGTGAGAGAGAGTGGCAGGTGATCTGACTCCCTGGCTGGTGGAAACAAGAGCCAATGGACTATGTGATTGAGAGACTGAGAACTAGAGACAGATTTGTCTACCATGTGGCTGTAAGGCTAAGGACCAGAAAGAGATTTGGCTGCTAGCTTAGGAGAGGTGGCTGTGGACAAATGACTGTATCTTGACTATTTGCTGATCATGACCTGCAGTAATTTATTAATTTCCCTAATAAGCTCCCTTAATTGCAAGTATTGTCTGTGAGTTTTGTGTGGTCATATGAATGAATTTTCAAATCCAGCATAGATGTAAAGTGCCATGAGGGGAATTATTGGTGTCAGAATAGGTACAGAAGGATGGAGCATGGAGAGGTGTTTGACTCTGGCCTCATGGCGATAAGCAAGCCAGAGGAGATCTCACAGGTTCACCATTTACTGCCATTTACTGCACTCCCAAAACCAAGGGAACAGTTACCATTCCAGCGGGCCTAGAGGCATAGCTGAAGCCCAGGGCCAGGTCTTACACCTGGAATCTAAAGAGCACAACCAGCTTCCAGAATGTATAGATCAGGGGATTATTTTTAAAGCTTGAGACCTAAGGTAAATTCTGCTCTTTTGTGTCTTTTTTTTTCCTTTGATGCTTATTAAACTTTCCTTCCCTTCATTTCCCTTCATTTGTAATGAAAACATCTTCTTGTGTCTATGCCATCCCTGTACTTTGGAAGCAAATAGCTTATACTTATTCTAGATTCACAGATGAAGAAATAATTTTCTCCTTGGTGGAATTTGGGCATCAAGTTTAGTTAAGACTATCAGAGTGCTATGAAGGGGTAAAAGTATTTTGCATGTGTAAACTACGTGAATTTGGGGGCTTAGGCATAAAATGTCATGGATTGAATTGTGTCTCCCTAAATATGTGCTGTTAGGTGGATCATGCTTCTCAGTGGTTTCACAGTTCTGTAATGATGTAATTTGGCAGCTGTGCAATTATGTCATCATCCCCCAGGGTGTTATTGGATGTGATCAGTCAGTCAGTTAGGCAAGATGCAGCACCCTCACCAGGACATGGTCCTGATCTGATGTAAGGGGAGTTTCTTCACATGTGGCCTGCATGATGTTTCCTAAAAAAGGAGAAAAAGAAATGAACAGAAAAAGAGGTACCTGACTATTACAAAGAACATAGACTCCATTCTTTGGACCTGTAGTCTCTGTGTTGAGAACCTCCTGTACTTAGGAAAGGATTGATGCAAGACCCCTCTAGCTTTCCAAGGAGTGCCTGGTCCACAGATGGTGAAAGGAGACAAGGACTTTCCTTCAGAGCCAGCAAAGAGAGAAGGTCATCCCATAGAGGTGGTACTCTGAATTCAAACTTCTAGCCCCCTAAAGTGTGGGTGCGGACAAGAAACTTCTGTCCATTAGAGTCATTCACTTCTGATATTTCTGCTATAACAGCACTAGATAATTAAGAGGGGCTTTCTTAAGACTCAGCAGCAAGAAGAGGATCAGAAGCTAACTGAAAGGTCATAAAGTGGAGTCTACCTCTCAAATTTAAAATTCTAAATTAGTGTTGGTACAGCTACACCCCAACCTCTCCACCAAATTGGGTCTAGTCAGTTTTTAATTAATAAAATATACTATAATTTAGAACCTTCTTCACTTCTGCATTATGCCCCAGCCACTGGTCATTGTGCTGTTGTTAGGTGTTATGGAGTTGGTACTGATCCCTAGTGACCTTATGCACGATAGAATGAAATATCACACAGCCCTGCACCCTTCTTGCAATGATCTCTATGCCTGAACTCATTGTTGCAGCCACTCTGTCAATCCATCTGCTTGAGGGCCTTCCTCCTTTTCACTGTCCCTATACTTTACTAGGCATGATGCTCTTCTCCAGGGACTGGTTTCTCTCGACAACATGTCCCATGATCCTTGTCTCTAAGGAACACTCTGGCCATTCTTCCTCTAAGACAGATTTGTTTGTCCTTTTATTAGTCCATGGTCCTTTCAATAGTCTTCTCTGGTACCATATTTCAAATTGTAATTACAGTGTCAAATGGAAGTTTGGGCATCCTCAGAGGACTCAATTTGTATTTCTTTTCAATGCTATTTGACTTTTGGAAACAAAAAGGGACATGATCATAGCTGAAGGATTTCCCAAGGAAATTCTCACAGGACAGTCCTAGCAGAAATACCAGAAGTGAATGACTCTAATGGACAGAAGTTTCTTGTCCGCACCCACACTTTAGGGGGCTAGAAGTTTGAATTCAGAATACCACCTCTATGGGATGACCTTCTCTCATTCCTCAGGGAATGAACAGATGAATAGTCACAATGGAAACAACTTCCTTATCCCAAATTTGTAAGGAGAATTGGGATCACGATAGTGGGGAGGAGGAAGCATTAAAGAACTCATGGAGGGCTGAGCCCAGTGGCATAAGTGATTGAGTACTGGACTGTGGCCCGCAGGCTTGACGGTTCAAATCCAGCGGCGGCTCTCAGGAGCAGTGCTGGGTAGCTCCCACAACCACCAGAGGGCAGTGATGCCCCCCGAAAAAAAGAACTCAAGGAAAGTTGTGTTTCATCAGTGCTATACTGTACCCTGCAACCCTCCTATAAGGGGTAGATTGAACATTTTTAAGGTACCCAAATGAGACTAAGATAAGTGTCTTACTAACAGCACATGTTTGCAGCCATCCATTGATCACAGAGATCATTTTAAACATATTTTGTTTGGAATAGATACATGCATGCATGAATTAAAATATCAGAAGCAATATTTCTTCACAGCTTTATATATCCATAAACATTTTATTGTTTTTCTCATTAAGAAGTGGAATTTTAATTTCCCTTCCCTAAATGAGAGTGGGACTCAGCAGCTTAACTTCTAACAAACAGACGTGATGGTGCTTGGCTATCAAGACTAAGTCATAAAAGACAGTGTGGTTTCTCCTGTTCTCTCTCTCTCTCTCTCTCTCTCTCTCTCTCTCTCTCTCTCTCTCTCTCTCCCTCTCTCTCTCTTAAATAACTTACTCTAGAAATTCTGAGGATCATAAGTACCCTTAAAGAAGAAGGTCTTGTACTCTGTACTCTTGTACTCACAGGTGTTCTGTGACCAATGAGATTACCTGCCAACAACCATATAATAAGTACCCCTCGAAATAAACCCCCAACCCCAGTCAAGTCTTCAGATAACTGCCAACCCCATTAATATCTTGAATTCAATCTCATATGAGATTTTTGGCCAGAATCATCACTGCAAAATGCCTGTGAATTGCTGATCCTCTGAGAGAATGAAAGTATGTTATAAGCTGGTACATTTTGGTACATATAGAATTTAAATTGTGCTCAATATGAGTATAAAAGCATACAGCTTCATTTGACCTAGGATAGAATAGGAGAAGTGGTTGGTATCAGGTACTGTATGAGAAAACATTCTGATGAGACTAAAATACTTTGGAAAAGAATTTTATACATTGGGAGTGAGAATTGTGTTGGAAGTACAAGAGTCTTCAAAAATAATAATAAACTTACTACTAATAATATTGTATCTATCTACAGGAAATGCATTCAAAACTCTTTATAAGTGACTATGTGAATAGCCTTGCTAATATGCAGAATGCATTGGAGAGTGGATTATTGTCGGTGCAGTCAGGTTAAAATTTAGCTCTAATGTGTTTGATCTTCCTTATGAATCATTTAAATTTGTTCTAGTTTTTAATGTTTTCTGCTTTCTCTTTCTTTTCTATTGAGGTTTTTATCTTTTTTACATTGATATTGTTGGTTTTATTTGTTTACTATCTGTTTTTATGTTTTTTGTATATGAAATACAGGATATGTTTTTTGCTTATTTGTTTTGGGGGGGCATCATTGCCTTCTGGTGGTGGGAGTAGGAGGCCCAGCCTTTGCTCCTGTGCAGCTGGAATTGAACCTCCATCCCAGTGGCCGCAGTCCTGTGCACAACCACTATGCCACCAACATATGTTTTTGTATGAAATAAAAGACAGGTAAATCTATAGACATTAACTATATTATGATCTTGGGAGTATTGCAGGAGAGGTTGGGGGACATGGGAAGGTAATAATGATAAAAACAAGAATGAAGAAAATGTTCCAGAACTGATGGTGGTGATAATTGCACAGCTCTTCTTGATGTGATTCAACTATTTAATTGTATGATGTGTGAATTATATGCCAATAAAACTGTTGAAAAGACAAGTCTTTACAAGTGAAAGGATAGATTACATAAGATATCAAAATAATAAGAATTGTTAAAGTTGAAGGTTCACTAGTCAGTCTTCTCTACCTTCTTATATGTTCAATTTTTCAAATCTTCTTAATATATTAAAGTAAAATTAATTGATATGTTAAATATAAATGATTATATCTTGATTTTATGATAAAAATCATATATGAAGTTAAAATATTTTAAAGTTCTTTTCATTATAAAGCTTGAACCCTGGTTTTGATGATTTCAGAAACTATAAACAATGAATTAAATAGACAATGCTGGGCTGAGCCCTGGTGGCATAAGTGGTTGAGTGCGGAACTGCAGCCCGCAGGCTTGGCAGTTCAAATCCAGCGGCCATGACCACCAGAGGCAGTGATGCCCACAAAAATGAAAAAAAAATAAAATAAAATAAATAGACAATGCTCCTTAGCCTTATCTGAAAGGGTCATGGGCTGAAGGAGAGAGCACCACACTCTTAGCTTGTGGAAACTTCTTTACCCTCCTCTTACTGTCAGCACCATCCACACAGCCCTGCAAAGGCCTACATCCTGAGCTTCCCATCAGAGGGATATCATAGAGCAGTTAAAGCAATGTCTTGCTCTATTTCTATTTCTAAAGGCAACTACGACGGCCTGATTTAACTGGGGAACAACATTGAGGATTTGACATTTTCTTTCTTTTTTTTTTTTTGGGGGGGGGGGCATCACTGCTCTCTGGTGGTGGGAGTAGAAGGCCCAGTCCCACTGCTGGAATTGAACCTCCATCCCAGTGGGCCGCAGTCCCGCGCACAACCACTACGCCACTGGGGCTCAGCCCGGATTTGACATTTTCATAAGCAGTTGACTGCCAAGGCAACCTCATAGGGACAGATGCCCTCATCAGCCCTCCCGATTGTCCTCGTGTCGTCTTTCCTTGGTAATTAGGATGTGGTTCACCACCACTTCCCCTCTTCTTGGAATCATGTTGACACATACATGTTTTGATAGGCCTGACTATTACTATTGCAGAAAAATGGACCTTGATATGTGACTTTAAAATGTTACAACATTACAGAAAGTCCCAAAATATAAATATGGGCTTCAGGGAGCTCTCCTCAAAGTCTGGCCTGTCATCAGCATCTGGCAATTGCTCAATAATGATGACTTTTGTAGAACTTATAGACCACTTTTGAATGTAGAGCCAGGCAAAAGATCATGATGAACCAGAGGAGAAGAGGCAGCCTCTGGCCTCCAGGGGATTGTACTTTAGAAGGAACATAAAGATCTAAGCAAATAAGGCAATAGGTTTTGAAAGCTCATATTAATCTTACAAAAAGTAGTGATTGTGAACAATTTCCAAAAGAAAATGAGATTGAGTAAAGGTTTTCAAAAAACAGATGTTTATCAAGTAGGTAAGATAGGAAGGAATATTTTACAGAGGGAATAAGTAGTTTGGAAAATTTGAGAGAACTGCAAGTAGTTTACTGGGGGTAGAGACACATAAAGTAAAATTGAAAACAAGTGGAAAAATGAGTCTAAGAAAAAATATGTGGAGGGAAAAACAATGGCAAAAGAGAACTTAGTTATGAAAAGCATGCCATAAATTCCTACGGTTTTGTAGATAGATGTATTTCACATAAAGTTCTGTGCTTCATAGTAGGTAATTCCAAATAGGAAACGGAGTTACAGTTAGACAATCATAAGGTAAAAATGGATATTTTCCTCAAGAGACCTAGAATGGTATTACTGAAATATAAAGTTGTTGTCACAGTAGCTGTATGGAAAAGAACAGAAATGAAGTAAAAATATAAGAACAGCCATCAAGTTGAAATCCCTACATGGGGTTTCCAAAGTTGTATCATTATAAGAACAGATGGTCTCATCTTCCCCTCAGAGTAGACAGTGGGTTTGGCCCACGGACCTTGCAGTTAGCAGTTTGATTCCTACCCACAAGTGCCACCAGGCATATCCTTAAAAATAGGAAGGAGGAGGGCTGAGCCCCAGTGGCATAGTTGATTGCAGGACTGTGGCCCACTGGCTTGGCGGTTCAAATCCAGCACAGTTCTCCAGGAGCAAGGCTGGACCTCCCACTCCACCAGAGGGCAGTGATGCCTAATAAAAAAATAGGAAGGGGGACAACTAAGTTGTACTGAATAGTAAAACGAATATAGAGGATCAGGGGAAGGCGAGCCACAAGAGAGCTCCCAGATACCTTTCATTGGTGACAAAGTAAATAAGGTAAACTGGTGACAAGGTAAATTCATTAAAATGCAGACTATAGGCAAGCGAGATAATCCAGTTGTGGAGATATTAATAATTTAATGCACAGTAGGAAATTCTTCTGAAGTTGCCCGGTGAGCAACAGAACTGAAACTCAAGTGGCAAAAATTATTGTAGATAGGGATATCAACTAAATGAGATTGCAGGTATATGTGAAAGCCAAAGAAATAAGTAAGCTCATTCAGATAGGCCTTTAGATTGAAATAAAATGCATGACAGAGCCGGCACAGCACACGCTATGGAGGCAGAATGCTCACAGTCATGTGACTACCTAACGTTGGACAGATGAACCTAACTTCTCTATTTCAGTTCCCTGGAAAATATAAAAGGTTGTGAATGAACCTAACTTCTCTATTTTAGTTCCTTGATAAACAAAATATTGTGAAAATTGAATCGCTTAGAAGAGAGCCTGTGTAATTATTCAATAATCCTTATGGAAACCGACATGGTGGAACAACAGAGAGAGAACTGTGAAGGGGAGGAAGGAAACATAGCAGGCGAGGGGGCTGCGAGAGAGGCTAGCCGAATGGGTGCCCAAGACAGCAAGTGTCTCAAGTTGAATCTTCAGTGAGACCTAACGATGGGGAAAGAGTCCAGTGAGTTTAGCCTTGGATCAACAGAAAACGTCCAACAGTGAATAAAACAAAGGAAACCGAAAGAGCAGGTAGGAGGCCTCTGTATAGTTCTCTTCACGCATCTTCTACCATTCTAACATGCAGCCATCCATACTTCACTAAGTCCATTCCGACTCCTTGTTGACGCCTAATGACACATTCAGAGTAGAGCATCCTCTGTGGGGGCTCTGTGTGTGTGTGTGTGTGTGTGCGTGTGTGTGTGTGTGTGTGTTTCTTTTCTTTTTTCCCCTTTAGTTTTTGAGGGTGTAAATCTTCAAAGGAGTAGTCAGCCTCATCTTTCTCCCATGGAGTGATTGGTGGGTTTGAGCCTCTGACCTTGTGAGTGGTAGCTCAATGCATAATCCACTATTATATAATCTCTGCACATTAAAGCTTGAAATTATTTTCCTTGCTCTAAAAATGTAACATAAAGATTTAGCATTTCCTTCTATTTAATCACCTTGTTCATGTAAATAGGCTTTGAAAAAGCAGTTAAAGTAGGTGATGAAGGTAACAACAATTTTATCACTTTTATCACTTTTCTCAATTCAATTCTGCCAGGCACCATCATTTTCCTATCCCAAGTATATTAATAGTGATAATACCAGAGAAGTAGCAGGGGCAATATGAAAAATGCCAATCACTAAAATGAAAAATATTGGAAAGTGGAATAAAAACTAATAAGAATCTATCTTCAGAGAGAATCTGCAGTCAAGGGAAAACTACCGTGTATGTGAAAAATCATTTCAGATATGTGGTAGTTACATAATCTGGTGTCGATTTGAGGATTAAGAGTGTCGGGGTGGAGTCTAGCCTGTGAATCCAGAGACAGACAAGGAGACTTCTGTGTGGGCATGGCCTTCCCCTAAGAATTCTGCGAAAAATCTAGTATTTCCTCCTTGGAGGAAGGAAAGACTCTCCTACTTCTCTTCCTTGAAGATGTTCTACTGACAAGACACATGGCGCTACAGCCTGGGAGCTGGAGAAGCCATGTGGAGACCCCCTGCTACTACTGAGCTACTCCCAACACCGCTGGATCCAAAGACTCTCTACCCACTGGGCTGGGATCGCTGTGTCCTTGCGTGTGTTTCGTGAGTCTGCAGAGGACTTTATGGATTGTTATTGGATATCCAAGCTAATATCAGACTTATGTACTTGGACTGGACTGGCTGCCATGTCTGCTCAATATTCAACTGCTCTTGTATACATAACTCATTCACATATGAGTTTCTATGGATTTGTTTCTCTAGTCTACCCACACTAACACAGATATGTGTTTAAAAGGCAGATTTTCAGAGTCTGCCTCCAGAAAAAATTTGGAATCTGCCTTTGAATGCTTCGTTTGTGTGATTTTGATGCAAACAGGCTGAGGATCTGACTTTTCAAAGCAACCACTGTGAAGTTAAGAGTGGGTATCATTTCTTTGGGGGCAGCGGAGGCTCCATGGTAACATTCTCACCTTCTGTGTGGGAGACCCACGGTACATTTGTCTTGGAGGCTTCCATGCGGGTATGAGGCTGAAGAGGTCTCAGCAGAGCTTCCAGACTGAGAGGGACTAGTGGAAAGGCCTGATAATCCACTTCCAACATCAGCCAATACAACTCCGATATACATAGCAGTCAGGTCCCTTTTGCATGGGGTCACCATGAGTCAAGAGCCACTAGCCGCCTTCGTGAAAGACTCACCAAATCCGTTGCCATCGAGATGATGGTCACTCATGGCTACCCTCAGGGCCAGTAGCCCTGTCCCACGGAGCTTGTAAAGCATCGTCTCTGTGAACTAAGAGGCACCGAGCCCAAGTTAGAGAGCTTTCAGTGGCCTCTGGTGCATGTGAAAAGGGGACATTGAATAAGGAAAGCCAAAGAAAAACTGATGCATTTGAGTTATGATGCTGGCAAAGAAAATTGGAAGAAGTACAGCCAGAACGATCCTAAAAGCAGGAATCACGAGCCTTCCTCCCCGGTACTGGGGGCATGTTGTCAGTCCCTGAGGAAGGACGTGAAGCATCGAAAAAGGGGAAAACCCGTGAGGAGATGGAGTGACCCAGGAGGAGGGGCTAGAACAAGGAGCTCGAACAGACCACTGGTTTGATTCAACCGGGCGTGGAGTCACTGTGGCGCCGACATCCAAAGACTCTCCCACAGAACAGCCTGTCGGTGTGAACCTCCCCATTTCCAGGCAGTCGCCAAGATCTTTTTTTGTTTTTTTAATTTATATTTTATGGGGGGCTTTCACAGCTCTTATCACAACCCATACCTCTACCTACCTATTGTGTCAAACACATCTGTACATATATTGTCATCATCTTTTTCAAAGCATTTCTTTCTACTTGAGCCCTTGCTATCAGCTTCTTGTTTCCTCCCTGCCCCTGGCCAAACTCTTAACCGATGTACCACTAGAAGCGGGATCAAATGACCCCTTCAGAGGGGTCGCTCAGTTCATAAGAGTAGCAAAATTACAGTGATGAGATGTGAGATGGCAATGAAAATAATTTTATGGTTGGGGGGGGGGGGTTGCCACAACATGAGGAACTGTATGAAAGGGTTGCAGCATTAGGAAGGTTGAGCACCACTCAGTTAAAAGATCACAGAGACCGCAAGAGCAGGACATAATGTTCTGTGATAGTTTGTCCCATATGGAAAGCACTCCTATCCAGAAGCAGTTATCAGATTTTAGAGATTACAGTAGAACTCCAGGAGTCAACTGCGTCAGTACGCGACATAATCAGATTTCAAGGCAAAATGTCAAGAAAATCTTGCATCAGAGCTCAAACAAAACGTCAGAATCAGCCCCATGCATGTGATTTTTTAAAAAACAAAAGCAGTTTGCGTTTCGGTCATTTGGAGTTAGTTGACCTTGTTAGTACGCATTGTTTAAACCTTTTGCGTCTGTTCCAAGCATTTTGCTCTAATTTTCTTAGCTTTTGTGGCTTTTTTGTACAGTTTTTAGGTTAAAAAAAAAAAACATGGAACCTAAGAAAGAGTTTTTTGAAAAGAATCAGCATGATAAGGAACTGGTAAATTGTGTAACTGATATTGGTAATGATAATTTAGTAAACCCTTTTAGAAAGCAGTTAAGGAAATGCCAACAGCAGAGCACATTCAACAGGTTTTTTGTTTTGTTGTTGTTGTTTAAAGAAAGCCAGCCAGGTCCTAAAAGGCTAAGAAGAGGAAAAATTCCTGAAAAGCAGGTACCAGTTGATTTTATGGAAGGGGATTCACCATCCAAATGCCTTTCTCTCCACACCTCCTGTCTCCATACCTCCTCTCCACATCCGTGTCCACAGATCCAGATCCGCATCCATCTAAAGAAATGGTCTAGATTGCCATTGCTAAAAACTTTTTTAATGTTGTGTTTCTTATTTAAATTACATTCTTTGATTCTGAACTCATTTACTTTGACATTTCTGTGTCACGTTCTGTATAGAAAGGCAAGGCGAGAGCAGAAACTTGGAGGTTGAGAACGGATTAATACATTTTTGATTATTTCTTATGGGAAAAATTAACTCAGGACTCGACTGCATCACATTTCTCTTTTTTTAAAATCATTTTATTGGGGGTTCATACAACTCATCACAATCAATACATACACATCTATTGTATGCAAACCACATTTGTACATTTGCTGCCTTCATCATTCTTGAAATATCTTCCTTCTACTTGAGTCCTTGGTATCAGCTCCTCATATTTTCCCTCCCGTCTCACTCTCCCTCTCTCATAATCCCTTGATAATTAACAAATTATCATTATTTCTTCATATCATACCCTGTCCAATGTGTCCCTTCACCCACCTTCCTGTTGTCTGTACCCCAGGGAGGAAGTTATATGTAGATCCCTGCAATTGGTTCCCCCTTTCTACTCCACCTTCTCTCTACCCTCCCAGTATCACCACTTTCCTGAAGAGATCATCTGTCCTGAATTCCCCATGTTTCTGGCTCCTATCCATACCAGTGTACATCCCCTGGTCTAGCTGTATTTGTAAGGCAGAATTGGGATCATGATAATGAGTGAGAGAAAGCTTTTAAGAACTAGAGGAAAGTTGCATATTTCATTGTTGCTACACTGTACCTTGACTGACTCCTCTCCTCCCTGTGACCCTTCTGTAAGGGGGGTGTAGCTTCACCTACAGATGGGTTTTGGGTCCCCAATCTGTACTCCCCCTTATTTATAATGATACAATTTTTAGTTCTTTGATGCCTGATATCTGATCCCTTTGACACCCCATGGTCACACAGGCTGGTGTGCTTCGTCCATGTGGGCTTTGTTGCTTCTGAGCTAGATGGCCACTTGTTTACTTTCAACTCTTTAAGACTCCAGATGCTCTATCTTTTGATAGCCAGGTACCGACACTCCTTCTTGAATGAATTAATGCTGAGGTCTGCAGTTCTACTGTACTAACATGTAAGGTTTCTGGGCCCCAAACCCAGAGTTTTTGGGTAGAGGAAACTGAGTTGAGGTTCAAAATAATTAGTAGTCCTAGCAATTAATTCTACTTATCTACAGATCACAGATTGACAACTGCTCCTCTTCAGCCTCATAAAATTATAATACTCTGCTCTCCCCTGTCAGGATTGTACTCATTATACAAACAAAGCTTAAAAAGTAAAACCAGGGGGAACCAATTTCAGACATCTACATATAACCTCTTTTCTGGGACACAGACAACAGGGAAGTGAGTGGAGGAACACATTGAAGAGTGTAGAATATGAAAAAGTAATAATTTGTAGATTATTGAGGGCTCATGGGGGCGGGGTGGGAGAAGGGAAGGGAAATCGGGGGAGCTGGTACTAGAGGCCTAAGTGGAGGGAGGCTGTTTTGAGAGCGATGATGACAACAAGTGTGCAAACGTGGCCGGCATACAATTGATGTATGTATGGATCGTAATGGGAGTTGTATGAGTCCCCAATAAAATGACTCATTAAACAAAGGGGGAAGGGGGAAGGGGGAAAGAGGAGCTTATACCAAGGGCTCAAGTAGAAAATATTTGGAAATGAATATGGCAACATGCGTATGCTTGATACAAATGATGTATTGAATGTTATAAGAGCTGTAAGAGCCCCCAATAAAATCATTGGGGGAAAAAAAAGGGTAAAACCAATTCTGGTTCATGGTGACAAATGTTGCAAAGCTGCAAATGTTTTCTTAAAAAAGGAGAATGCCTCCAGATATCAATTATATGATGTAGTGTCAGTGTCAAGGGGCCCTTGTGGCACTGTGGGTTAAGCAATGGACTGCAAAGTCAGCTGTTTCACAGACCAGCCACTCGGAGGGAGAAAGATTTCTGTTCCCACAAAGTTAAAGTCCTAAAGTCCTGTAAAGGGTCACTCTGAATCAGAATCTATGTGATGCCAATGAGTTTTGTTTTGTTTTCTTTGGGACTTAAGGATAACCCACGTGAGTCAAAGCCAAGACTAGCAATGTCAACGACACTGCGTTTCTTCAAACTCACACCCTCTCCTTAAATATTCCTGGGAAGTTTTAAAGGCATATCCAAGAGAATGAGTGCCTCATTCTTATTAAAAGGTTTTGTTTCAACTCATGCTAAGTGTGGTTGAGAATTCAAGCTGGAATTCACCTCACTTCTAGTGAGAAATTAGTTTGAAAGTTATCTCTCCTCCCTAAAACTGGGATGTTGTGTAAGAACACAAAATGAAGATTAAGGTGATGATAAGACCAATTTACTGCACTCATAAATGACCTGTTTTCTAATTATGATTCATAATTACATGCTTGCATGGTGTGTGTCCAACATGACTATACTGTGATTCTTTTTAGCAACTAGTTTTAAATTCCTTTAAAATGAGAAACCCCAAATAATTTTCATATGATGCATTTAATGTGTATCAAATTAAAGTGGAAGATTTCTTTATAAATGTACATTTTTCAATATTTATTCTATGTACTTTATAATAAATATACATTATATCTTGCATTCATATAAGAAAAACTACTACAGTAAATAATAGTTGTTAGTTTTTCATGTTTGTTGTGAAAGCATTCTTTTAAATATACATGCCCAAGCTAAAATTTTTCACTATGAAAAGAACAGATGTTTGATGAGAGGCAACATTTATAGTCTTTAATAAAATTATAACAATTAAAAATGAAGATCTGTGACCATCAATTTCATAGTCACAGGTGTATTTTTGGTGAACTTTGGGCAAATAATTTTTTAAACAAAATCACAGTTGATGAGATGAGAAAATAAACAGCATTTTATCCTTACGCCTTCACCCTGACTTAGAAAATGAGAGAGGGCTGGCTTCACAGATGTTAGTTGGAAACCAGGTGGTTCTGTCTGATCTAATCACTCTGGGGTGAAGATAAGATTTCTGGAGCTCCCTACTGTCTCAAACCAATCAGCAGCACGACTTCATTTTACCTTGCAGAAATATGCTTCTGTCAAGGACGTAATGCCCAGGGTGAAGCACAAATGGTAATAGTTAACTTTTCCAGTTTACTTTGACTAAGGGGTAGAAATGGGAGAGGCTTTCTTCTTTCTTCTTTCTTTAAAAGAGAATGCACATGAAAACATTTAAGTCAAGCAATATGTACATATTTCAAGTATAAAACAGAAAGGGAAATTGCTTATGACTTCCAGAGCACTCCAAGTTTCTTTCCCCTGGATTAACCTGTTAGTTTCTCTTTTTGTTAGTTTATTTTTGTTTTAAATTTTAGTAAATGATTTTATTGGAGCTCTTAGAGCTCGTAGAGTAATCCATATATCAATTGTATTGAATACATTTGTACATATGTTGCCATCATCATTTCCAAAACAGTTTTCTACATGAGCCCTTGGTACAGCTCCTCTTTTTACCTCCACCCTCCCCCACCCGCCCTTGTGAACCCTCGATAACTTATCCATTGTCCCTTCACCCATGTTCCTGTTGTTCGTCCACCAGAGTGCGGCAGAAAGGTTGTACATGGCTTCCCCCTACGCTGCTCTCATTATTGGTCCTGACCGGTTTATCGGTCCTGGATTCCTGTGTGTCCGGAGCTCTTAACTGTACCAGGGTCCATGCTCTGGTCTAGCCAGATGTTTAAGAGAGAACTGGGGTCATGACGGTGAGGAAAGAAGCAGTTAAGAGTCCGAGGAAGGGTGTGTGTGTCATCGGTACTGTAGTGCACCCTGATTGCCTCGTCGCTCCCTTATGCCTCTTCCGTGAGGAGCTATCCAATTGCCTACAGATGGGCTTTGGGTCTCCATCCTGGCCCTCCTCAATCATATACAAATGGCTGTTTTGTATAGATACACACACACATTTTACACAGATGCCGTTTAAAGCACAGTTTCTTTTATTTACACAACAGCACTCATAGCCTGTC
Organism: Nesogale talazaci; assembly: GCA_004026705.1. NCBI lineage: Eukaryota > Metazoa > Chordata > Mammalia > Afrosoricida > Tenrecidae > Nesogale > Nesogale talazaci. Next base: position 16,107 of record PVJH01000231.1, on the reverse strand, counting down.
TGTTTTTTGCATCATGTGAAAAAGATATATCTTGGAGATCTGTTTGTATCTCTACAAATACATCTTCCTCATTCTTCTTTTTTCTTGAATTGCCCCACATACGATTGAACATATGTGCAATAAACTACCTAATAAGTTTTCTTATTAACACACTTTTGGGTGGTTTCCATCTTTTTGCTACTGTAAAAAATATGCTACAGTGCAAGTGTAACCTATGAGTAACTGTGTCACTATTGGATCTGCATTTGATAGGCGTTACCAATTTATGGTCTTCAAGGCTTATAACAAATTTCACTCCCATTAATAAGTCCTGATTTTTTTTTAATCATTGCTTCAAGCAACCATGGGGGAAAAGGCCTTTTCCAAATATTGGCAAGTGCCCATGGACCCCAAGTAGGGGGCCACTTATCAAGGTTCCCAGAACTCTGGTGATAGCTCTCAAAGGCAACTCTTTAATTTCACTAGTCAGTTTATCATATAAATATGTATTTAGCATATTTATCAAAGAATACCTACCATATGCTCGTTTCCCTAGAGCTTGCTGATAATCTGGAATTTTTGCATCTGTCCTGTATTTCATTTTGTGCTGGAGAAATACACAGTCCCAGCATCTGGATGGTAATAATAAATAATAATAGCTTCCTTATATGGCACTTGGCTTCAGGAACTCAGAACACATTATACACGTTATCTCATTAATCATCAAAACATCCCTTTAAGGAAGGCATTTTCATCTGTATTTCCAAATAAAATAGAGCATGAGGCACAGAGTCTTAAGGATTTCCCTTAAGGGTCTTCATGTGTAAATAGGTTTTATGTATTCTGGTCTTCTGACTGGAGTTCAGCAAAGTTCAGGGCGGAGCTGCTCCGAGTTCTCTTCATTAAGGAAAGTCCACGTGTTCTTACAAAACTCTAACAAGCAAACGGGGCCAGAGGTCACCGGATGAGAGCAGAGAAGGTTGTGAGCGACTTTTCTCAAAGGGTTTTACCTCCTTCCATTAAAAATTGCTCAGGGAAGAGAAGTCAGACCACAGGTAAGGAAGGAAGCACATTATAGATTGAAGTGTACAGAAGCATAACCAGAGAGGTTCCCGGTCGTGATCCAGAGAAGACAATTAAATCTCTGGTGTTTTATGAGACCCCCTCAAGCTATGATCACATTGGAAAGGTGCAGGGGCGATTGGAAAGGGATAGTGGATTCGAGAGGCGTGGTTGAGGATTCAAGGAGAAATATGTTAGATTAACCGGTTTTCATGACTGTGCGGGGCCTGATACCCACATGGACAGAACCATGTCTGATAAATAACCTCCACTGGGCTTCCCATTCCGCGGGCCACCGGAAGCTCTCAGCTGCCTTGACAAAGGCCTGGCAGCAGCCCTGCAGGGAAGAGAGACGAAGGCCCAACCCTGAAGCCCTGTCCTCAGGCGAACCAGTTTGCCAATTCCAAGTGCACCAGGGGTTTTGCCATTGATGCGTGACTTCCTTTTGCTCCAAACACATTAAGGTTCCAGGAAGAATGTCTGTCCCCAAAAGGCTGACGTGCTCTGTATCCTGGCCCCTGCACCGGATTGGTGGTTTTGAGGTCTTAGCACTGGTGGTCATGATCTCCAGGTGGAAATTACAGCAGAACTGTGCAGCCTCAGACAGAACATGCAGGTGAACAGAGAAAATAGCACAAAGCGTCATCGACAAAATCCCTTCTCGGGCTTTCTAACTTCAGCCAAGATTTGTAAAGTGACCAGATTTTAACTGGGACACTATTGATGGGGGTGGAGGTGTAGGGTGCGGGGGGCATTCTTGATTAAAAATTTGGTATGTATGGAGCAACAAAATTTTTCATAGAATGCAAAAATAGTATTGTAATATATTTTAATTTTAAAATACCGCAGGACGTTGTTAAATTGTTGAAAAGCGGGACATCTGGTCACCTTACTTGTGTAACCCAGGAGCAGAGATCAAATAGAGCACACAGACGGTTCCAGAAAGAGGGCTGGGTAAGTATTTTGTGGCATTTCGAATAGTTAAAGCAGACGGAAGAAAATCACAAACATGACATGCAAAAAAATATCGCAGGTTTTAACTCCCAGAATGGACTTGCTTCCTAACACAGTCAAATTAGATGTGACTATTTTCAAGGCAGGAAACAGCGGAGCTGAACTGCCTGCCAGATAGTCATGTTAAATCTGGGAAATTAAAGGTTCCTTCATTAGTGCAGGCCAACCCAAACATGTGAACACTTCAGTGCAGGGTCCGGGGAAAGTGTCATATCTGACCAAATGGCTTCTTCACATAAAATTGGGATTTCTGGCACTTGAAAGGTTGCATGCCTGGGACGGAGTTAAAAACACATGTCCACACATGAAGCTGTCTTCCGAAAGACAAGGCAAGGTCAGACTTCCAGATGTGCCAGTGGGGCAGGAAGGCCACTTGGCAGGGCCTGTGTTCCTGAATCGTTTCCATTCTCCTCCATTTGGGTGGCAGGGCCTCTCCTGGTGAGTATGCCAGATGCCTGCTGGGCTCCTGAGAAAGTGCAATGTACAGGGCATCCCTTCCCTTGACGTGCCCTCACCCAAGGGACACATCGGGAGGGGTGACCTGCTGAACTCACTGCTGCACTCCGAACTCTGTAAGTAGCTTGGAGCTCATACCCACGGTTATGCTTCCTCATGAAAAGGCTGGTGGGCCTTCTTGGGTTTCTTGGGCCCTAGAGATAGTTGGCCAAATCTGAATCTGAAAGTTAGATTCCAAAAATTTAATTTCGTTTTTGGGATTTAAAAAAAAAATCATTGCTGTCGCTAAAAACGTAGGTGACCCTCAGGAAAAGAGAGAGAGAGATGACCCTCTTTAAAATCCTTTATAGCAGTTTGTATGTTTTAAAAGAATAGTCAATGTAGAAATATTTGTTTTCTCTAAAACCAAGATAACTTTTCGTGGAAACACTCAATTAAACAAGGTGAGCGTTAGAAGGATCTCAGAGTTATCTAATCCAGGCCTGTCATTTCTTCAGATGCAAATCTTACACTACTATCTTTTTAATCATTATTTATTTTATTTTTTAACCAAGTCGTAATAACGAAGTTCTGGAAGCTCAGTGGGAGCACACTGGTGGCGTAGTGGTTATGTCTTGCACTGCTAAACGCAAGGTCAGCAGTTTGAAACCACCAGTCTCCTTGCTAGAGAGAGGTGGGACTTTCCACTGCAGAGTGTAATGTCTCAGAAACTCACAGATGCTGTGCTTCCCTATCCCGTAGGGTCCCTATGGGTCGAAATTCAATCGGTGACAGTGAGGTTTTTTTGGTGGCCAATGGTTCAGTATTCAGCTCCTAACTAAAAGACTAGTGGCTTAAAGCCATATCAGTAGCTCCATGGGGTGGGCGGGGGGAAAGACCTGTTGAAGGATTCCCATGAAGATTTGGCCTTAAACAGAATTGTGCTTGAACTGGCCTCACCACACCAGGGTGAAATGCTAAGGAAGAACAACAGTGCAGCCAGGGGGGCAGAGCAATGAGTCCCCATGGAATATCAAAAACAGACTTTGGTGGGGCAAAAATAGACCAGGATGTGGCACCCCATCACACTCGATACAGAAACACTCCTAAAGGTCAACAAACAGATGTAGAACGATTTATGGACCTTTCTTTTTTTCTTTTTTCTTTTTTTTTGTCAATTTTGTTTTGTTTTGGTGTTTTGCTTTGTTATTTTGTTGTGTCTTGTTTTTGTACTTAGGTTTGTCTCTGAATGTCTATCTAGATAAGATAGGCTGAAAAAAAATCCAGAGGAGAAAAGAACTGGTTTGACAGTTCCAGGGCTACAGGGGAGAGGGGAAACAGGGGAAAGAAAGTGGATGCTAACAAACCCAGGGACAAGGAAACAATGAGTGATTGAAAAGCAAAGGTGAGGACGGCTTAGGATGCCTGGTAAGGCTTGATCAAGGGTAATGGAGCCAGAATTACTGAAACCAGAATGAAGGTTGAACATGATAGTGGGACAAGAGGATAGTAAAAGGAAATAGAAGAAAGAAGTAGGAGGCAAAGAGCATTTATAGAGGTCTAAATATAGGCATATACATATGTAAATGTATTTATATATAATGATAGGGGAATAGAGCTATGTACATATATTTATATGTGGCATATTAAGGAAGCAGATGAACATTGGGCCTCTGCTCAAGTCCTCCCTCAATGCAAGAACACTTTGTTCTATTAACCTGGCTTTCTGTGATGCTCACCTTCCCAAAAGTATCATGGCAGACAAAGCAGGGGCCTAAGCAAATGTGGTAAGGAAAGCTGATGGTACCCAGCTATTGAAAGATAAAGCATTTAGTGGTAAGGAAAGCTGATGGTACCCAGCTATTGAAAGATAAAGCATTTAGTGGTAAGGAAAGCTGATGGTACCCAGCTATTGAAAGATAAAGCATTTAGGGTCTAAAAGGCTTGACTATAAACAAGCAGCCATCTAGCTGAGAAGCAACCAAGTCCACATGGAGGAAGCACACCACCAAGTATGATCATGAGGTGTGAATGGGATCAGGTATCAGGCATCAAAGACCTAAAACAAAAAATCGTATCCATGTGAGTGAGGGAAAGAGCAAAGTGGAGTTCCAAATGCCATCTGGAGACAATTAGACATCCTCTTACAAAAAAAGGTAACAAGGAAGAGAGTAGACAGCACTCATGAAACATGCAACTTTCCTCTAGTTCTTTAATGCTTCCTCCTCTGCCCCCACTATCATGACCCCAATTGTACCTTACAAATAGAACTAGACCATAGCATGTACACTGGTTCAGATTAGAGCTGGAAACACAGAATCCAGGGCAGATAAACTTCTCAGGACCAATAATGAGAGTAGCAGCATCAGGAGGGTAAAGAGAAAGGGTGGGGGGAGAGGATAAAGGGGTACCAGCACAATGAGCTACATATACCCCCTCCCAAGGGGACGGACAACAGAAAAGTGGGTGAAGGGGAGACACTGATCAGTATAAGACATGAAAAAATAATTTATACATTGTCGGGGGTTCATGAGGGAGGTGGGAAATGAGGAACTGATACCAAGGGCTTAAGGAGAGGGAAAGTGTCTTGAAAATGATGATGACAATGTATATGCAAGTATACTGGACACAATGAATGGATCTATGAATTATGATACTCTCTGTACAAGGTTCCAATAAAAAGATTTTTTTAAAAGAATGCCTTGGGCTTAGCCCTGGTGGCATAGTGGTTGTGCGCGGGACTGCGGCCCACTGGGCTGGCGGTTCAAATCCAGCAGCAGCTCTCCAGGAGCAAGGCTGGGCCTCCTACTCCCACCAGAGGGCAGTGATGCCCCCCCCCAAAAAAAGAATGCCTTAAATTTCTCTATATTTATTTTTTTTTAACTGCAACTACATATTTCTAAGGGAAAATAAAAGAAAAAAAAAGATGAGGGGGTCATTCTACTGTGTTGTAGGACTACTCTGAGTCGGCACGGCTGGATGACACACACTAAACACACATTGTCAATCTGTGCTTCCTACTCCAAAGCTGGGCAATAGAATGAATGTCAATCCCCCCTACTCTTGCTCTCAGGCACCCAGTGAGCATGGCTGCCCACTTTTCTTGACATGGCCAGAAATATTCCATGTAGAAGATGGCAAGGCTAGGAAGGTCATAAACTAAACATGACTTGATTATTAGAATCATAAAGTGATAGTGGGCCTGTCAATTCTACTCTTAGCTGTATCATTTACTAATTTCCAAACCCAGACTCACTGCCATCGACTGAATACTGACACAGAGTCCATGTAAAGACTGGGTAAAACTGCTCTGTGAGCTTTCCATGGGAAAGGCCCCACCTTTTTCCCACAGTCAGCTGGTGGTTTAGAAAGGCTGACCGTTGCATAACCACTCCACCCCGGGTGCTCCTTACTTAAGCAAGGTGATTATCTTTTCCTCAAGTTCTCCATCAGTTTGACAAAAATAATGATACCTCCTACTCGAGAATTCCAGGATTAAGTGAGGTAATAGCTTTAAAGTGCCTGACACACCCTTTGATTTTGACTATGGGGAAATATACAGTCCTTTTACTATCGACCTACATTTCACAATCATGAAGTCTCAGCAGCCTACCAATAAAGATGTCCATAGAACACCTAAAATAAGGAAAGACGTTAAGTATGTGTCACTTTGCCTGTTTGCCTCCACTCATCGCTTTCCTGTCTCTGATCTTGAGGAGGTGATGTAATGGGTTTTGCACCGGCCTGTTAGCCACAAAGTCTGTGGTTCAAATTCACTTCCCGCTCAGTGAGAGAAAGCTGAGACTTTTTGCTTCCTTAAAGGTTTACAGACCCATAACCCCTGGGGAGCAAGCAGGTCTGCTCTGCCCCATGGGGTCGCTGCACGTTGGAATCAACCTTATGGAGCAGAATCCGCATGCGGGCAGTGGGTGAGGGGGGAGGTGTGAACAAAGACTTCGTTTATTTCTATAGCTGTGTTCCAGCTCCCACGGTGTCGTTCTCGTCTAAGACTATCCCCTTCGCCCTTCTCAAAAGGCAGCCAGAAGCAATCAGAGCGTCGCGCTGCTGATCACGAGGTGTCGATGGCATCAGGTCACAGGCATCAGAAGAGCGGACGCAAACAAACAAAAACATATTGTTGAGAATGCGGAGGGTCGGAGCAGAGGCCCAAAAGCCATCTGTAGACAAAAGGACAGCCCCTCTACCAGGGTGCCGTGTAGCACCAATGAAGACACACGCTATTCCTCTGGTGCCTTGAGGCTGCCTCGCCCCCCACATGATGACCCCAGTCCTGCCTTTCATGACCGGCTAGTCCAGAGCATGTGCACAGGTGCAGAGATGAGAAGGGAGCTCACGACACATGGACTCCAGGAACGGCTGTGGGAATAGCAACAACAGGAGGGGAGGGGAGGGAGAGGGAACCCATTCCAACCATCAACAAAACCACACCCCCTCTCCCCCACTCAAGGACAACAGAAACAGTGGGGGGGGGCAGTGTAAGATATGAAAATGATAATAATTTATAATTTGTCAAGGGGTCACAAGGTGGGAGGTGGAAGGGAGGGAGGGGAAAAAAGAGGAGCTGATACCAAAGGCTCAAATAGAAAGTAAATGCTGGAAAATAATAATGACTATATATATATATATATATATATATATATATATATATATGCTTGATACAATTGATGTTTGAATTATTATAGGAGCTGTAAGAGCCCTCAATAAAATGATCTTTGTTTTGTTTTGGTGGGGCATCACTGCCCTCCGGTGGTCATGGGAGCTACCCAGCGCTGCTCCTGAGAGCAGCTGCTGGATTTGAACCACTAAGCCTGCGGGCTGCAGTCCTGCACTCAACCACTTACACCACTGGGACTCAGCCCCATAAAATGATCTTTTAATTTAAAAAAAACTTCATGCTGCCTTCGCAATAGCTACGAAAGCAGGGGAGTATCTTTGAGGCCACACCCCAAAAATAAAGAATTTTTCTCCCCTAAAACGCTTCCAGCAGAGGTGTTGGCTTAAGTAGCTCTGCCGGCTTCAATCAAAGAACCGGCTCAGAATGACGCAATGTGCTGATGGGTCCGAACAATTGGGGATCATCTCTGGAGCTGAGCCATCAAACCCAAAACAGCCTGGGAAATTCAACAATTTATTTTGAAAATCAAAAGAGACCTATGAGGTAAGGACGGGTTGCACCTATGTCAGCTACCTCTCTCTGGACTGCTGCTCTCTACAGGTTTGTCCTATTTCACTCTCTTAAATCGGCTCCCTATGTGCGACTGTTATTTGGAGAGCTCTCCTAAATTTAATTTGCAAATGCCTTAGGCTTGCCATAGGACAGCTCTCACATCAAGTTCTTGTGGCCCGACCACTCCAGTACCCATCGCCCCTCTGTAACTTCATGTTCAAATTCTCCTAAGAGAATTTGGTCATCTAATTGGCCCCGACTATTGATTGGCTCTTTCAGAGTAATGTCCATACTGGTCCAACAAGCTGTAGCCAGAATAGTTAATGTCACCTGATTAAAAAAAAAAAAAAACAGGGATGACTTGGCCCATCTGTTCAGCAGGGATTGTGGGTGGGAACAGATTATTTTAGCAAGGGATGTGGGAAGAAAGACAATTATAGACATCTCAAGCCAGAAAGACCCTAGGGGTAAAAAACATACAAAGAAAATGGCACCAAATTTAAAGGTAAAAGAAAAGCTGTTGCCAAGATTCAGAATTCATTGGGGTGACTGGTCATAGACTTCTGCTTTATTGCTATCTTAGTTTTGTAACCTCTGGAATTTACAGAGCACAGTGGAACAAGAAACAGTGGAAAAAGGAAACAATCTCTGTTCAAAAATAGAGCCTAAAAGGGTTTGATATTTCCCAGGATCAAAACATCAAAAAATAGCTAAATTTCAGGCCATATACATGCTATTTCATCTTGTAAATTAGTTTAAGCACTGAGGGAATGATTGAGCTATTCAAATAAAGTTTCTCCCCCCCAAAAATGCATAATCTCGCTTTCATTTGCTCGTTTTAAAGAGGGTGTCAGAGACACCCGTCCCATCTGGGATAGTTCAGTTTGGGTCAACTCAATTGGGCCAGAATTCTCAGTAGTTTGGCATTTGAGCCCAGTAATCCTCCATGCTGAGATCTAACACTAGATAATCAGTTCCATCATGGGACATACTGTGAGCAGACAATCAGCGTAGGAAGGCCACCATGGAATACCACACAAAAACAAAGACAAAAACCCTTGACAATCACTAAATCAATTCTGACTCAGAGTGAATCTATGTGCAGAAGAGGACTGTCCTTGTGGATTTCCAAGGCTGTAAATATTTACAGAAGCAGAAAGTCTTATCTTTGTGCTGCAGAATGTCTGGTTGGTTTTGAGCTGCTGGCCTTGGGCTGGACAACCCGACACATAAATCACTACACCACCAGGGTTCCACAGGTCATAGCCCTGATACAATTAAAATGTTTCCTCAGGGGTATGGCCTGCCTCCTAAATACACGCTGTGAGACAACTTGCTTATTTTTTGCTGGGTCTGAATTTTGCATCTGGTTCATGGACCTTCTGTTCTTTGGACTTGAGCCAGCAGTCCATTAACATATTGCCTGCCGCTCCTGGGAGCCATCAGCAGCTTACCATCCTTGCATTCATTGGATTTTCCGGTGACTTGTTAAAAGTCTGTGACATTCCTGCTGGTTATAAGTCTATAGCAAGATGTGTGCTGCTGTTTTGTTGACTGGGTCAAGGCATTTGACTGAGTGGACCATAATAAACTATGATAACATTGAAAAGAATGGGAAATCCATTTGATGGGGTTCATAGAGAATTTGTTCATGGATAAAGACACAGTTGTGTGAACAGAAACAAGAGAACACACATGGTCTAAAATCAAGAAGAGTGTGCATTGGGGCCGTATTCTCTTACCACATTTATTCAGTCTCTCTGCTGAGCAAATCATCAGAGAAGCTGGCTTATATGGAGAAGAACGTGCCTTTGGACTTCAGGAAGGCTTATTAACAAATTGTGATATGCAAATGACACAGTGTTACTTTCTGAAGTGAGAAGGACTTGAAGCACTTGGTGATGAAGATCAAGAATTTCATCCTTCATGGAAAGAGCAGAATCCTAACAGCTGGATCAAATGGTAACATCATGATATACAGAGAAAAGAATGAAGTTGGCAAGGATTTGTCTTGCTCAACTCTACAACCAATGTTCACGGAAGCATCCGTCAAGAGATCACAAGATCATTAGGTAAATCTGCTATACAGACCTCCATAGAGTACTGAAAAGCAAGGAGGTTACTGTGGGGACTAAGGTGCACCTGACACAAGTGATGGTGTTTTCAATTTTCCACATATGCATGTGAAAGTTAAACAGTGAATAGGAATACCAAGGAAGAATCGATTCATTTGAATTGTGGTACTGGAGAAAGTGAATGTCCCATGGACTCCTAAAAGGACGAACAAATCTGTCCTGGAAGAAGTACAACTAGAGTGCTCATTAGAGGCAAGGAGGGCAAGAATTTGTCTTCCAGTCTTTGGACGTGCTGTCAGGAGAGACAAGGCCCTGGAGATAGATGTCAAGCTTGGTAAAGTAGAGGAAAATCCGTGGCGAGATGGGTTGGCACAGTGGCTGCATCTACAGGCTCAGGCATAGGAACAATTGTGAGGATGCCACAGGACAGTGCAGTGTGTCATTCTCATGAGCATAGTGTTACTATGGGTTGGAACGAATTCAATGGCACTTAACAGCAACAATCCGCCAAACCACTTGAGTCAGGAGAAGCCTCCACCTTAATACCTGACCTACTGACTTGAGACTAGTCTGGACTAGGATTAGACTTGCCCGCTACTATACTTGTGTGAGCTGTTTCCTTGATGTAAATTTTTCTATATATATAATCACTGTGGGCTTTGATTCTCTCAAGCACCCTGTCAAATACATTCCCATCCCCAGCCTAAATCCAATTCTCTGTCACCTGGAAAACTAGACATTTTTGAGTTCTCGGTGGTACCTGTGGCTAAAAAAGTAGAAGACTTTAAGGAATGCTATGTGGGTAGTATAACAGTAAAACCAAACTTCTCCTAGAGTTGTTTTTTTTTTTTTATTTTAACCCAAGCAAGGATTTAATGAGGATGATATTCAGTGTCAATTTGACCGAAATTGTCACTTAACTGGATACCACTTGAAATGCAAAATAATAGGATTCTCCCTTGAAACCTAACCAAACTCATTGCCACCAAGTTGATTTGAGTCACAGCGATCATACAGGGCAGGCTAGAACTACTGTTTCTGGGATTAGAGAGCCTCCCCTTTCTCCTGGTGGGTGGCTGGGGCTTTGAATGGTTGACCTGGTTGGTAGCAGCCTAGTTCATCACCTCTCTGCCACCAGCACTCCAAAAATCTGGGGACGGGTCAAGCTGATGACACCAAAACTTTCCTCTGAACAATGGAAATTGCACTGAATGTTTCTGGGAGGTTCTCATCCTTGCATGAAGGGAGCCTGTGCTTGCGTAGGATTCAACAACAATGGCATCTTGATTAACCAATGATATTAAAAATCAGAAAGTCACAGAAAGTATCAAAAATACAAAGAAAATACATTTCAAAGTGCTTTAGGTAATTGCCTCATTTTAACTTGTGGCTAATCCATATCTGAACTAAAAACAAAACCAAGCTCCCCAAATGCTCATCTATGACTTTTTAGCAAAGGAAAGAAATAATTAGGACGTAAAAGGAAAAAAAGCAGGCTTTCAATAGGAAGGTAGAGTGTCATTTTTTAAATCAACAATTCATGTAGCAACTCCATGTGGCCTTCCATTTCTCAATAGCTTTGATTTTGTGGAAATAATAATTATGCAATTTCCACACACTGTACCCCCATAGCAACATACAGGCAACAATATAAAAGAAAACAACTGAATGCACCAAAGCTGGGGATTTTGATCAGCTTTGCTTTTTTATTTCACAAAGATTTTTAACTTGGTGTTTTTCTAGGGCATCTGAAACATTCCTACTCATTTTAAGCACAGAGTGTCTCTTCTTTTCTTCAGTGTATCTATGGCAGCAAGGCTGGTTCATCTAGTGGTGAAAAAAATTGGCCAAAAAGAATCTATTGGACTGTGACGATTCAACACTTGACAGATTGTTGGTCTTTCTCTTTAAAAAAATCTATGCCATCTGTTTACAAAAAATGAAAAAAAAGTGTTGGAGAAAATATTTCCCTTAATGTATAATGTTGCAAAGTGAGGTCTCTGGCATTTTTAATGAGGATTCAGTACAAGGAACAAGACACAGCATCACGCCTGCACAGTTTTGGCGACACACACATGATTTCCTGTGGACCCTATTTTGGTTTTATGCTTTGAACTCCCAACGGTTTATTTATAATAATAATTATTATTAATTTGGCACAGTTTGTTTCAGGAATCATCTTGGCTCCCTCTTTTGAAGTACACTTGTTTCACTATTATTTGTTGAGACTAGCTCCTGAAACCCTTCGCCTCCACCACCTGTTACCAGATGGAGGACTGCAGCTTGGAGAACAATCATCCGTTCTGAGTTCATCTGGACGGTGAGGCGCAGCAGCAGGAGGAGAGAGAGGTGCACACTGGGAGGTAGGTAGATAAAAAAGCAAGATAAAAATTAAAAAGCCGAGGACCACTGACAAATTGTCCTATGTCAAGTGGGTCTGAAGAAATAATATTCCTTTTAAAGTCTCCCCGCAGAGTTTTTCCCTAGCATGCGAAATCCTGAGAATCTTTCTTCTCCCACTCATTTCTGTGATTAATCAGAGAATGGTCACTTGGCACTAGATGGCATTGCATAATGTATCTTGACAATGATAGCGTCATTGGCTAAATCAGAGTTTGGGCCATTTTTCAGTATTTGGTTCTTTGGTATACATCTATATAGAAACTCAAAGTCTAATGCTGGATATTTCCTATTTTCAAAGTTTGGTTTTATAACATGTGTATTTTGATATTCTTTTCTGTGACATCTGCTTGTTACTCAAACTTCATAATGATGAGTTTTCCGTGAACATTAATTAATTTGAGGAAATTAACTTTTCCTCCGAACTGTATCCCGTGTAACAAAAGCAAATATTAGTTTAGAGAGAAATTGCATAACTATTTCTTTAAAACTCTAGATTCTCTCTCGAGCTGTGGAGTTAGAAAAGATCAGGATATATGAAAACTGTCTGTGTGTAAGCGAGACTAGTTGAAGGTCAGTCATGACTAAGCGATGTGAAAGGAGTCGAATGATCACTTGAGGCTTTCCTGAGTCCATGTCACTGCCACCAAGCTGACTGGGATGCACCATGACCCTCCAGGACGGAGTGGGACGGCCTCGGGGGGTTCTGAGACTGTCATTCTTATGGGAGTAGAAACAGCATCATTCTCCATTGGAGCTGCTGCTGGTTTCAAAGTACTGACTTCGTGCTTAGCAACCCAGTGCATCACCACTGCAACGACAACTGAGAGAACTCTAATTTGAGGCTACAGACATAGTCTGGTCCTCATCCAGATATGACTGGTGATAACGACCATTGGCATTTGTTGTGTTTTATATGATGCTAAAAAATAAGTTGTACCTTCTATGTTGACAATGAAAACAACAATAAGTTGGTTGTCAAAAAGCTGTTAGTCTTTTATGTTGCCAGGCATTCATTTGATGATGATAAGTTGGGGTGGCAGAGGCTGGGGGGTGGAGAAAAGGGAGAGATGAAGAGACAGAAGTAAAGTGCAAATCATTTCCAAGACAGTCTCTACCGTTTGGGGTAATAACTCCACTCATGTGACCCTTCGTCTCTCTCATTGTAGGCTCAAATAAACTTAGTCTGTGAATAGAAAATACTTTTATATAGAAAATGTTACTGAAGAATTAAAATTTCTTCTTATGAGAAGCACAGCTGTTTTTCTAATAATAATAATAGAACCTGGACCCTACAATCAAATGCTTCCTCCCTTACAATTTGCCTTTCTACTTCAACACTTTGGCTGCTTAAATAAAACTCATTGCATTTTCAACTCCCCTTATAAAGTTAAGAAGTACCCTGATATTAGAGAGACAAAAAGCAAAAAGCAAAATTAAAAGGTTCTATGCTCGCATTGAACTCCATTGAGATTCTGAATATTTTCTTTACCTATTCCCTGATAATCCTGGCCATTTCTGTTGTTTCTGCATGTAAGATAGGAAATTTCAAGCAAATTATGTTACATGTAGGAAAGCATAATGTTTATATGAGATAATCAGATCATGTGTGTCAGAGAGAGAGAGAGAGAGAGAGAGAGAGAGGTTCATTCTGGCCCTACAATTGTGGCAGGAGACAACACTTATCCAAAGACTGATACAGTCATTTACTGGATTAAGAGATTCAGGTACCATATCATTATTACCAGTTCAGTGCCCCCAAACCAAAATCACTGCCATCAAATGGATTCGGACTCATAGCAACCCTGATGCTGGTGGAGTAGTGGGTCGTGGAAAACCACCGGCCTCCTCCACAGAAGAAAAATGTGATTTTTAACTCTCACAAAGATTACTCTCAGAAACCAAGAGGTTTCTACCTGTCTTATGGGGTTACGATGAATGAGAACCAGTTCAGTGGCTCTCCAAATACTTCTTAGTTTTCTTTCATGCTAGCCATACCATATTCTACAGTGAATACATCAGAAAAAAGTTATTTCCCACAAATTGTATACAGAAATCAGTATGTAAGGAACTCCACACTTCAATATATTTAAGGTCACTAAGACAAGTACATAAAGAAGTGAATTTAGAATAAAGGTTGAAAAAAAGTGAATTTACGTAAGTCCAAGGAGCCCTGGTAAAACATCAGCTCAGAGTTCATCTGCTAACTCAAAGTTACTCGTTTGAGTCCACTAGCCTCTCCCTGGGAGGAAGATGTGGTACTGTGCTTCCGTAAAGAGGACTACATGGGAGTCCTGGGGGCCATTCTACTTTGTCCTCCTGGGTAGCTATGTGTCAAAGTGTGTGCTTGGTTTGGGTTCTGGTTTCTTAATAGCTTAGTGATGGGATCTGAGTGCATGTAGGCAGATGCTGTATCCGTATTTCAGGGTCTCGTCAAAATGAGACAAATGAGATTTGGCCTTTGGGTCTCTTACTGTACTAAGTTCCATTTGGGTTGCGGTTCCTATGAGGTGGTATTGAATTGGTTCTGACTCATAGCAAGGACAACAGCGAAGCACTGCCCCGTCCTGTGGCATCCTCTCAATCATGCCATGCTGGGGCCCATGGCTGCAGCCACTATGAAGCCACGGCTTGAGGCGGGCACACTTCAATGCTCAAAGTGATACCTTGGTTCCATTATCCTTTTAAAAGTCCTTGTGCATCGAATTTACTCAATGCAGTGTATCCTTTGATTGCTTCCTTGTTTCTTCCATGGTGGGCTATGCAAGGAACTGCTACCTGCGTGTTCAGCAATCCAACCCAGCAGCCCTTCCACTGTAGAGAGAGGAGGGGCTATCTGCTCTCACCAAGTGTTCACGTCGCCAAAACGCAAAGGGACATTCCTTCTCTGTTCTCAAAGGTCAGTGTGAGTCACTATCAACTGAAGGATGTGAAAGTCGCAGAACCCCATTTCTATTCTGTAGAATAAGGGCCCAATGAGTCGTAATCAAGTGGATGACACTCACTTCAGTTTTGGGTTTCAATTCCATGGATGTTGATCATGAATCTCCAAAATGAAGATCCTTAATAACTTCAATCTTTTCTCCATTTACCATGATGCTAATTATTGGGCCAGTTGTGAGGACTCTTGTTTTGTGTTATGGTGTAATCCATACTGAAGGCTATAGTCTTTGATCTTCTTCAGCAAGTGCTTCCAGTTGTCTTTGCACTCTGCAAACAAGGTGATGTCATCTGACTGTCACAAGTTGCTCATGAGTCTTGCTCCAATTCTGATGCTGCATTTTTCTGCTTGTCCAGGTTCTGATACTATTCGCTCGGCATACACATATAATAAATATAGTGAAAAGGTGTAACAGTAGTGCACCTATTTCCTGATTTACATTCAAGCTGGATGTGCAGTATGATAAAATGACCAATTATAATCAATGCCCAATTAGCCATTTAGGCTGAAAATATTACCTCACCATATCACAATATCTTTGTTTAAAATAGTATTTTTTATTAAGAAAACAAAAAAAGTAGCTTGCCCTTATCCTCCTGGCAAGAAATGCATGCCTTTCCTAATTTTATATAATTAATTTCTAGTTAGAATATTTATTTGCCATCAGACACAAGCTAAGAGAAAAACTTGGGAGTTTAAAATTAAAGTTAAGAAACCAAGATATTTTTTGATCATGTTATATTTGTCTTGCCATCCATGCTTTTTTTAGGCTTATGATATTTTTCTTTCTGTTTAAAATATTATTTCAACCCAATAAATGGTATTGGAATGTTTTATTAGTATTTGTGCACCAGAAATTTAGGAAATGGAATTCTATTTCACCAGTTCCAGAGAGCAATGCACTTCAGTTTTTTACAACAGTGTGCTTGGATAATATGCATATTATTTCCATTATATAGAATACACTATCTATATGATATACACAAACACACATATATATCATGAAAGTATAT